>JAKVIS010001524.1:0-32259 GCA_033119425.1 Bufotes viridis
ACACCAGATTCAGGGTATTGCTATTTTGGCAAGTGAATTTTACCCCAGAACAAAATATATGTTTTGGCGGACACTATTATACTTTGCCAGCCAGTGCTGGGACACCAGATTCAGGGTATTGCTATTTTGGCAAGTGAATTTTACCCCAGAACAAAATATATGTTTTCAGCGGACACTATTATACTTTGCCAGCCAGTGCTGGGACACCAGATTAAGGGTATTGCTATTTTGGCAATTGAATTTCACCCCAGAATAAAATATTCCTGTTACGGACAGATATTAAACAAGGCCTGCAACTGCTGGAACACCAGATTAAGGGTATTGCTATTTTGGCAATTGAATTTCACCCCAGAACAAAATATAAGTTTTGGCGGACACTATTATACTTTGCCAGCCAGTGCTGGGACACCAGATTCAGGGTATTGCTATTTTGGCAATTGAATTTCACCCCAGAACAAAATATATGTTTTAGCGGACACTATTATACTTTGCCAGCCATTGCTGGGACACCAGATTCAGGGTATTGCTATTTTGGCAATTGAATTTCACTCCAGAACAAAATATATGTTTTGGTGGACACTATTATACTTTGCCAGCCAGTGCTGGGACACCAGATTCAGGGTATTGCTATTTTGGCAAGTTAATTTTACCCCAGAAAAAAATATATGTTTTCGGCGGACACTATTATAGTTTGCCAGCCAGTGCTGGGACACCAGTTTCAGGGAATTGCTATTTTGGCAATTGAATTTCACTCCAGAACAAAATATATGTTTTGGCGGACACTATTATACTTTGCCAGCCAGTGCTGGGACACCAGATTCAGGGTATTGCTATTTTGGCAAGTGAATTTTACCCCAGAACAAAATATATGTTTTCGGCGGACACTATTATAGTTTGCCAGCCAGTGCTGGGACACCAGATTCAGGGAATTGCTATTTTGGCAATGAAATTTAACACCAGAACAAAATATAGCCTGTTACGGACAGATTTAAACTAGGCCTGCAACTGCTGAAACACCAGATTCAGGGTACTGTTATTTTGGCCATTTAATTTCAAACCAGAAGAAAATATATGTTTTGACTGACACTATTATACTGTGCCAGCCAGTGCTGGGACACCAGATTCAGGGTATTGCTATTTTGGCAAGTGAATTTTACCCCAGAACAAAATATATGTTTTGGCGGACACTATTATAATTTGCCAGCCAGTGCTGGGACACTATATTCAGGGTATTGCTATTTTGGCAATTGAATTTCACCCCAGAACAAAATATACCCTGTTACGGACAGATTTAAACGAGGCCTGCAACTGCTGGAACACCAGATTAAGGATATTGCTATTTTGGCAATTGAATTTCACCCCAGAACAAAATATACCCTGTTACGGACAGATTCAAACTAGGCCTGCAACTGTTGGAACACCAGATTCAGGGTATTGATATTTTGGCAATTGAATTTCACCCCAGAACAAAATTTATGTTTTGGCGGACACTATTATACTTTGCCTGCCAGTGCTGGGACACCAGATTAAGGGTATTGCTATTTTGGCAATTGAATTTTACCCCAAAACAAAATATATGTTTTGGCGGACACTATTATACTTTGCTAGCCTGTGCTGGGACACCAGATTCAGGGTATTGCTATTTTGGCAATTGAATTTCACCCCAGAACAAAATATATGTTTTGGCGGACACTATTATACTTTGCCAGCCATTGCTGGGACACCAGATTCTGGGTATTGCTATTTTGGCAATTGAATTTCACCCCAGAACAAAATATATGTTTTTGCGGACACTATTATACTTTGCAAGCAAGTGCTGGGACACCAGATTCAGGGTACTGCTAATTTGGCAATCGAATTTTACCTCAGAACAAAATATATGTTTTGGCGGTCACAATTATAGTTTGCCAGCCAGTGCTGGGACACCAGATTCAGAATATTGCTATTTTGGCAATTGAATTTCACCCCAGAACAAAATATACCCTGTTACGGACAGATTCAAACTAGGCCTGCAACTGTTGGAACACCAGATTCAGGGTATTGCTATTTTGGCAATTGAATTTCACCCCAGAACAAAATATATGTTTTGGCGGACACTATTATACTTTGCCAGCCAGTGCAGGGACACCAGATTCAGGGTATTGCTATTTTGGCAATTGAATTTCACTCCAGAACAAAATATATGTTTTGACGGACACTATTATACTTTGCCAGCCAGTGCTGGGACACCAGATTCAGGGTATTGCTATTTTGGCAAGTGAATTTTACCCCAGAACAAAATATATGTTTTGGCTGACACTATTATACTTTGCCAGCTATTGCTGGGACAACAGATTCTGGGTATTGCTATTTTGGCAATTGAATTTCACCCCTGAACAAAATATACCCTGTTACAGACAGATTTAAACTAGGCCTGCAACTGTTGGAACACCAGATTCAGGGTATTGCTATTTTGGCAATTGAATTTCACCCCAGAACAAAATATATGTTTTGGCGGACGCTATTATACTTTGCCAGCCAGTGCTGGGACACCAGATTCAGGGTATTGCTATTTTTGGCAATTGAATTTCACCCCAGAACAAAATATTCCCTGTTACGGACAGATTTAAACAAGGCCTGCAACTGTTGGAACACCAGATTAAGGGTATTGCTATTTTGGCAATTGAATTTCACCCCAGAACAAAATATATGTTTTGGCGGACACTATTATACTTTGCCAGCCAGTGCTGGGACACCAGATTCAGGGTATTGCTATTTTGGCAATTGAATTTTACCCCAGAACAAAATATATGTTTTAGCGGACACTATTATACTTTGCCAGCCATTGCTGGGACACCAGATTCAGGGTATTGCTATTTTGGCAATTGAATTTCACTCCAGAACAAAATATATGTTTTGGCGGACACTATTATACTTTGCCAGCCAGTGCTGGGACACCAGATTCAATGTATTGCTATTTTGGCAATTGAATTTTACCCCAGAACAAAATATATGTTTTCGGCGGACACTATTATAGTTTGCCAGCCAGTGCTGGGACACCAGATTCTGGGTATTTCTATTTTGGCAATTGAATTTCACCCCAGAACAAAATATACCCTGTTACGGACAGATTTAAACAAGGCCTGCAACTGCTGGAACACCAGATTAAGGATATTGCTATTTTGGCAATTGAATTTCACCCCAGAACAAAATTTATGTTTTGGCGGACACTATTATACTTTGCCTGCCAGTGCTGGGACACCAGATTAAGGGTATTGCTGTTTTGGCAATAGAATTTTACCCCAAAACAAAATATATGTTTTGGTGGAAACTATTATACTTTGCTAGCCTGTGCTGGGACACCAGATTCAGGGTATTGCTATTTTGGCAATTGAATTTCACCCCAGAACAAAATATATGTTTTGGCAGACACTATTATACTTTGCCAGCCATTGCTGGGACACCAGATTCTGGGTATTGCTATTTTGGCAATTGAATTTCACCCCAGAACAAAATATTCCCTGTTACGGACAGATTTAAACAAGGCCTGCAACTGCTGGAACACCAGATTAAGGGTATTGCTATTTTGGCAATTGAATTTCACCCCAGAACAAAATATAAGTTTTGGCGGACACTATTATACTTTGCCAGCCAGTGCTGGGACACCAGATTCAGGGTGTTGCTATTTTGGCAATTGAATTTCACCCCAGAACAAAATATATGTTTTTGCGGACACTATTATACTTTGCAAGCAAGTGCTGGGACACCAGATTCAGTGTATTTCTATTTTGGCAATCGCATTTTACCCCAGAACAAAATATATGTTTTGGCGGTCACAATTATAGTTTGCCAGCAAGTGCTGGGACACCAGATTCAGGGTATTGCTATTTTGGCAATTGAATTTCACCCCAGAACAAAATATACCCTGTTACGGACAGATTCAAACTAGGCCTGCAACTGTTGGAACACCAGATTTAGGGTATTGCTATTTTGGCAATTGAATTTCACCCCAGAACAAAATATATGTTTTGGCGGACACTATTATACTTTGCCAGCCAGTGCTGGGACACCAGATTCAGGGTATTGCTATTTTGGCAATTGAATTTTACCCCAGAACAAAATATATGTTTTGGCAGACACTATTATATTTTGCCAGCCAGTGCTGGGACACCAGATTCAGGGTATTGCTATTTTGGCAATTGAATTTCACTCCAGAACAAAATATATGTTTTGACGGACACTAGTATACTTTGCCAGCCAGTGCTGGGACACCAGATTCAGGGTATTGCTATTTTGGCAAGTGAATTTTACCCCGAACAAAATATATGTTTTGACGGACACTATTATACTTTGCCAGCCAGTGCTGAGACACCAGACTCATGGTATTGCTATTTTGGCAAGTGAATTTTACCCCAGAACAAAATATATGTTTTGGCGGACACTATTATACTTTGCCAGCCAGTGCTGGGACACCAGATTCAGGGTATTGCTATTTTGGCAATTGAATTTTACCCCAGAACAAAATATATGTTTTGGCGGACACTATTATCCTTTGCCAGCCATTGCTGGGACACCAGATTCAGGGTATTGCTATTTTGGCAATTGAATTTCACTCCAGAACAAAATATATGTTTTGGCGGACACTATTATACTTTGCCAGCCAGTGCTGGGACACCAGATTCAGGGTATTGCTATTTTGGCAAGTGAATTTTACCCCAGAACAAAATATATGTTTTGGCGGACACTATTATACTTTGCCAGCCAGTCCTGGGACACCAGATTCAGGGTATTGCTATTTTGGCAAGTGAATTTTACCCCAGAACAAAATATATGTTTTCGGCGGACACTATTATAGTTTGCCAGCCAGTGCTGGGACACCAGATTCAGGGAATTGCTATTTTGGCAATGACATTTAACACCAGAACAAAATATAGCCTGTTACGGACAGATTTAAACTAGGCCTGCAACTGCAAGAACACCAGATTCAGGGTACTGCTATTTTGGCCATTTAAATTCAACCCAGAACAAAATATATGTTTTGACTGACACTATTATACTGTGCCAGCCAGTGCTGGAACACCAGATTCAGGGTATTGCTACTTTGGCAAGTGAATTTTACCCCAGAACAAAATATATGTTTTCGGCGGACACTATTATAGTTTGCCAGCCAGTGCTGGGACACCAGATTCAGGGAATTGCTATTTTGGCAATGAAATTTAACACCAGAACAAAATATAGCCTGTTACAGACAGATTTAAACTAGGCCTGCAACTGTTGGAACACCAGATTAAGGGTATTGCTATTTTGGCAATTGAATTTCACCCCAGAACAAAATATATGTTTTGGCGGACACTATTATACTTTGCCAGCCAGTGCTGGGACACCAGATTCAGGGTATTGCTATTTTGGCAAGTGAATTTTACCCCAGAACAAAATATTTGTTTTGGCGGACACTATTATGCTTTGCCAGCCAGTCCTGGGACACCAGATTCAGGGTATTGCTATTTTGGCAAGTGAATTTTACCCCAGAACAAAATATATGTTTTCGGCGGACACTATTATAGTTTGCCAGCCAGTGCTGGGACACCAGATTCAGGGAATTGCTATTTTGGAAATGAAATTTAACACCAGAACAAAATATAGCCTGTTACGGACAGATTTAAACTAGGCCTGCAACTGCTGGAACACCAGATTCAGGGTACTGCTATTTTGGATATTTAATTTCAACCCAGAACAAAATATATGTTTTGAATGACACTATTATACTGTGCCAGCCAGTGCTGGGACACCAGATTCAGGTTATTGCTATTTTGGCAAGTGAATTTTACCCCAGAACAAAATTTATGTTTTCGGCGGACACTATTATACTTTGCCTGCCAGTGCTGGGACACTATATTCAGGGTATTGCTATTTTGGCAATTGAATTCCACCCCAGAACAAAATATACCCTGTTACGGACAGATTTAAACAAGGCCTGCAACTGCTGGAACACCAGATTAAGGATATTGCTATTTTGGCAATTGAATTTAACCCCAGAACAAAATTTATGTTTTGGCGGACACTATTATACTTTGCCTGCCAGTGCTGGGACACCAGATTAAGGGTATTGCTGTTTTGGCAATAGAATTTTACCCCAAAACAAAATATATGTTTTGGTGGAAACTATTATTCTTTGCTAGCCTGTGCTGGGACACCAGATTCAGGGTATTGCTATTTTGGCAATTGAATTTCACCCCAGAACAAAATATATGTTTTAGCGGACACTATTATACTTTGCCAGCCATTGCTGGGACACCAGATTCAGGGTATTGCTATTTTGGCAATTGAATTTCACTCCAGAACAAAATATATGTTTTGGTGGACACTATTATACTTTGCCAGCCAGTGCTGGGACACCAGATTCAGGGTATTGCTATTTTGGCAAGTGAATTTTACCCCAGAAAAAATATATGTTTTCGGCGGACACTATTATAGTTTGCCAGCCAGTGCTGGGACACCAGTTTCAGGGAATTGCTATTTTGGCAATTGAATTTTACTCCAGAACAAAATATATGTTTTGGCGGACACTATTATACTTTGCCAGCCAGTGCTGGGACACCAGATTCAGGGTATTGCTATTTTGGCAAGTGAATTTTACCCCAGAACAAAATATATGTTTTCGGCGGACACTATTATAGTTTGCCAGCCAGTGCTGGGACACCAGATTCAGGGAATTGCTATTTTGGCAATGAAATTTAACACCAGAACAAAATATAGCCTGTTACGGACAGATTTAAACTAGGCCTGCAACTGCTGAAACACCAGATTCAGGGTACTGTTATTTTGGCCATTTAATTTCAAACCAGAAGAAAATATATGTTTTGACTGACACTATTATACTGTGCCAGCCAGTGCTGGGACACCAGATTCAGGGTATTGCTATTTTGGCAAGTGAATTTTACCCCAGAACAAAATATATGTTTTGGCGGACACTATTATAATTTGCCAGCCAGTGCTGGGACACTATATTCAGGGTATTGCTATTTTGGCAATTGAATTTCACCCCAGAACAAAATATACCCTGTTACGGACAGATTTAAACGAGGCCTGCAACTGCTGGAACACCAGATTAAGGATATTGCTATTTTGGCAATTGAATTTCACCCCAGAACAAAATATACCCTGTTACGGACAGATTCAAACTAGGCCTGCAACTGTTGGAACACCAGATTCAGGGTATTGATATTTTGGCAATTGAATTTCACCCCAGAACAAAATTTATGTTTTGGCGGACACTATTATACTTTGCCTGCCAGTGCTGGGACACCAGATTAAGGGTATTGCTATTTTGGCAATTGAATTTTACCCCAAAACAAAATATATGTTTTGGCGGACACTATTATACTTTGCTAGCCTGTGCTGGGACACCAGATTCAGGGTATTGCTATTTTGGCAATTGAATTTCACCCCAGAACAAAATATATGTTTTGGCGGACACTATTATACTTTGCCAGCCATTGCTGGGACACCAGATTCTGGGTATTGCTATTTTGGCAATTGAATTTCACCCCAGAACAAAATATATGTTTTTGCGGACACTATTATACTTTGCAAGCAAGTGCTGGGACACCAGATTCAGGGTACTGCTAATTTGGCAATCGAATTTTACCTCAGAACAAAATATATGTTTTGGCGGTCACAATTATAGTTTGCCAGCCAGTGCTGGGACACCAGATTCAGAATATTGCTATTTTGGCAATTGAATTTCACCCCAGAACAAAATATACCCTGTTACGGACAGATTCAAACTAGGCCTGCAACTGTTGGAACACCAGATTCAGGGTATTGCTATTTTGGCAATTGAATTTCACCCCAGAACAAAATATATGTTTTGGCGGACACTATTATACTTTGCCAGCCAGTGCAGGGACACCAGATTCAGGGTATTGCTATTTTGGCAATTGAATTTCACTCCAGAACAAAATATATGTTTTGACGGACACTATTATACTTTGCCAGCCAGTGCTGGGACACCAGATTCAGGGTATTGCTATTTTGGCAAGTGAATTTTACCCCAGAACAAAATATATGTTTTGGCTGACACTATTATACTTTGCCAGCTATTGCTGGGACAACAGATTCTGGGTATTGCTATTTTGGCAATTGAATTTCACCCCTGAACAAAATATACCCTGTTACAGACAGATTTAAACTAGGCCTGCAACTGTTGGAACACCAGATTCAGGGTATTGCTATTTTGGCAATTGAATTTCACCCCAGAACAAAATATATGTTTTGGCGGACGCTATTATACTTTGCCAGCCAGTGCTGGGACACCAGATTCAGGGTATTGCTATTTTTGGCAATTGAATTTCACCCCAGAACAAAATATTCCCTGTTACGGACAGATTTAAACAAGGCCTGCAACTGTTGGAACACCAGATTAAGGGTATTGCTATTTTGGCAATTGAATTTCACCCCAGAACAAAATATATGTTTTGGCGGACACTATTATACTTTGCCAGCCAGTGCTGGGACACCAGATTCAGGGTATTGCTATTTTGGCAATTGAATTTTACCCCAGAACAAAATATATGTTTTAGCGGACACTATTATACTTTGCCAGCCATTGCTGGGACACCAGATTCAGGGTATTGCTATTTTGGCAATTGAATTTCACTCCAGAACAAAATATATGTTTTGGCGGACACTATTATACTTTGCCAGCCAGTGCTGGGACACCAGATTCAATGTATTGCTATTTTGGCAATTGAATTTTACCCCAGAACAAAATATATGTTTTCGGCGGACACTATTATAGTTTGCCAGCCAGTGCTGGGACACCAGATTCTGGGTATTTCTATTTTGGCAATTGAATTTCACCCCAGAACAAAATATACCCTGTTACGGACAGATTTAAACAAGGCCTGCAACTGCTGGAACACCAGATTAAGGATATTGCTATTTTGGCAATTGAATTTCACCCCAGAACAAAATTTATGTTTTGGCGGACACTATTATACTTTGCCTGCCAGTGCTGGGACACCAGATTAAGGGTATTGCTGTTTTGGCAATAGAATTTTACCCCAAAACAAAATATATGTTTTGGTGGAAACTATTATACTTTGCTAGCCTGTGCTGGGACACCAGATTCAGGGTATTGCTATTTTGGCAATTGAATTTCACCCCAGAACAAAATATATGTTTTGGCAGACACTATTATACTTTGCCAGCCATTGCTGGGACACCAGATTCTGGGTATTGCTATTTTGGCAATTGAATTTCACCCCAGAACAAAATATTCCCTGTTACGGACAGATTTAAACAAGGCCTGCAACTGCTGGAACACCAGATTAAGGGTATTGCTATTTTGGCAATTGAATTTCACCCCAGAACAAAATATAAGTTTTGGCGGACACTATTATACTTTGCCAGCCAGTGCTGGGACACCAGATTCAGGGTGTTGCTATTTTGGCAATTGAATTTCACCCCAGAACAAAATATATGTTTTTGCGGACACTATTATACTTTGCAAGCAAGTGCTGGGACACCAGATTCAGTGTATTTCTATTTTGGCAATCGCATTTTACCCCAGAACAAAATATATGTTTTGGCGGTCACAATTATAGTTTGCCAGCAAGTGCTGGGACACCAGATTCAGGGTATTGCTATTTTGGCAATTGAATTTCACCCCAGAACAAAATATACCCTGTTACGGACAGATTCAAACTAGGCCTGCAACTGTTGGAACACCAGATTTAGGGTATTGCTATTTTGGCAATTGAATTTCACCCCAGAACAAAATATATGTTTTGGCGGACACTATTATACTTTGCCAGCCAGTGCTGGGACACCAGATTCAGGGTATTGCTATTTTGGCAATTGAATTTTACCCCAGAACAAAATATATGTTTTGGCAGACACTATTATATTTTGCCAGCCAGTGCTGGGACACCAGATTCAGGGTATTGCTATTTTGGCAATTGAATTTCACTCCAGAACAAAATATATGTTTTGACGGACACTAGTATACTTTGCCAGCCAGTGCTGGGACACCAGATTCAGGGTATTGCTATTTTGGCAAGTGAATTTTACCCCAGAACAAAATATATGTTTTGACGGACACTATTATACTTTGCCAGCCAGTGCTGAGACACCAGACTCATGGTATTGCTATTTTGGCAAGTGAATTTTACCCCAGAACAAAATATATGTTTTGGCGGACACTATTATACTTTGCCAGCCAGTGCTGGGACACCAGATTCAGGGTATTGCTATTTTGGCAATTGAATTTTACCCCAGAACAAAATATATGTTTTGGCGGACACTATTATCCTTTGCCAGCCATTGCTGGGACACCAGATTCAGGGTATTGCTATTTTGGCAATTGAATTTCACTCCAGAACAAAATATATGTTTTGGCGGACACTATTATACTTTGCCAGCCAGTGCTGGGACACCAGATTCAGGGTATTGCTATTTTGGCAAGTGAATTTTACCCCAGAACAAAATATATGTTTTGGCGGACACTATTATACTTTGCCAGCCAGTCCTGGGACACCAGATTCAGGGTATTGCTATTTTGGCAAGTGAATTTTACCCCAGAACAAAATATATGTTTTCGGCGGACACTATTATAGTTTGCCAGCCAGTGCTGGGACACCAGATTCAGGGAATTGCTATTTTGGCAATGACATTTAACACCAGAACAAAATATAGCCTGTTACGGACAGATTTAAACTAGGCCTGCAACTGCAAGAACACCAGATTCAGGGTACTGCTATTTTGGCCATTTAAATTCAACCCAGAACAAAATATATGTTTTGACTGACACTATTATACTGTGCCAGCCAGTGCTGGAACACCAGATTCAGGGTATTGCTACTTTGGCAAGTGAATTTTACCCCAGAACAAAATATATGTTTTCGGCGGACACTATTATAGTTTGCCAGCCAGTGCTGGGACACCAGATTCAGGGAATTGCTATTTTGGCAATGAAATTTAACACCAGAACAAAATATAGCCTGTTACAGACAGATTTAAACTAGGCCTGCAACTGTTGGAACACCAGATTAAGGGTATTGCTATTTTGGCAATTGAATTTCACCCCAGAACAAAATATATGTTTTGGCGGACACTATTATACTTTGCCAGCCAGTGCTGGGACACCAGATTCAGGGTATTGCTATTTTGGCAAGTGAATTTTACCCCAGAACAAAATATATGTTTTGGCGGACACTATTATGCTTTGCCAGCCAGTGCTGGGACACCAGATTCAGGGTATTGCTATTTTGGCAAGTGAATTTTACCCCAGAACAAAATATATGTTTTCGGCGGACACTATTATAGTTTGCCAGCCAGTGCTGGGACACCAGATTCAGGGAATTGCTATTTTGGAAATGAAATTTAACACCAGAACAAAATATAGCCTGTTACGGACAGATTTAAACTAGGCCTGCAACTGCTGGAACACCAGATTCAGGGTACTGCTATTTTGGATATTTAATTTCAACCCAGAACAAAATATATGTTTTGAATGACACTATTATACTGTGCCAGCCAGTGCTGGGACACCAGATTCAGGTTATTGCTATTTTGGCAAGTGAATTTTACCCCAGAACAAAATATATGTTTTGGCGGTCACTATTATAATTTGCCAGCCAGTGCTGGGACACTATATTCAGGGTATTGCTATTTTGGCAATTGAATTTCACCCCAGAACAAAATATACCCTGTTACGGACAGATTTAAACAAGGCCTGCAACTGCTGGAACACCAGATTAAGGATATTGCTATTTTGGCAATTGAATTTAACCCCAGAACAAAATTTATGTTTTGGCGGACACTATTATACTTTGCCTGCCAGTGCTGGGACACCAGATTAAGGGTATTGCTGTTTTGGCAATAGAATTTTACCCCAAAACAAAATATATGTTTTGGTGGAAACTATTATACTTTGCTAGCCTGTGCTGGGACACCAGATTCAGGGTATTGCTATTTTGGCAATTGAATTTCACCCCAGAACAAAATATATGTTTTGGCGGACACTATTATACTTTGCCAGCCATTGCTGGGACACCAGATTCTGGGTATTGCTATTTTGGCAATTGAATTTCACCCCAGAACAAAATATTCCCTGTTACGGACAGATTTAAACAAGGCCTGCAACTGCTGGAACACCAGATTCAGGGTATTGCTATTTTGGCAATTGAATTTCACCCCAGAACAAAATATATGTTTTGGCGGACACTATTATACTTTGCCAGCCAGTGCTGGGACACCAGATTCAGGGTATTGCTATTTTGGCAATTGAATTTCACCCCAGAACAAAATATATGTTTTTGCGGACACTATTATACTTTGCCAGCAAGTGCTGGGACACCAGATTCAGGGTATTGCTATTTTGGCAATCGAATTTTACCCCAGAACAAAATATATGTTTTGGCGGACACAATTATAGTTTGCCAGCAAGTGCTGGGACACCAGATTCAGGGTATTGCTATTTTGGCAATTGAATTTCACCCCAGAACAAAATATATGTTTTGCGGACACTATTATACTTTGCCAGCCAGTGCTGGGACACCAGATTCAGGGTATTGCTATTTTGGCAATTGAATTTCACCCCAGAACAAAATATATGTTTTGGCGGACACTATTATAGTTTGCCAGCCAGTGCTGGGACACCAGATTCAGGGTATTGCTATTTTGGCAATTGAATTTCACCCCAGAACAAAATATATGCCTGTTACGGACAGATTTAAACTAGGCCTGCAACTGCTGGAACACCAGATTCAGGGTATTGCTATTTTGGCAATTGAATTTCACCCCAGAACAAAATATATGTTTTGACGGACACTATTATACTTTGCCAGCCAGTGCTGGGACACCAGATTCAGGGTATTGCTATTTTGGCAATTGAATTTTACCCCAGAACAAAATATATGTTTTGGCGGACACTATTATACTTTGCCAGCCAGTGCTGGGACACCAGATTCAGGGTATTGCTATTTTGGCAATTGAATTTCACCCCAGAACAAAATATACCCTGTTACGGACAGATTTAAACTAGGCCTGCAACTGTTGGAACACCAGATTCAGGGTATTGCTATTTTGGCAATTGAATTTCACCCCAGAACAAAATATATGTTTTGGCGGACACTATTATACTTTGCCAGCCAGTGCTGGGACACCAGATTCAGGGTATTGCTATTTTGGCAATTGAATTTCACCCCAGAACAAAATATATGCCTGTTAGCGGACACGATTTAAACTAGGCCTGCAACTGCTGGAACACCAGATTCAGGGTATTGCTATTTTGGCAATTGAATTTCACCCCAGAACAAAATATATGTTTTGGCGGACACTATTATACTTTGCCAGCCAGTGCTGGGACACCAGATTCAGGGTATTGCTATTTTGGCAATTGAATTTTACCCCAGAACAAAATATATGTTTTGGCGGACACTATTATACTTTGCCAGCCAGTGCTGGGACACCAGATTCAGGGTATTGCTATTTTGGCAATTGAATTTCACCCCAGAACAAAATATACCCTGTTACGGACAGATTTAAACTAGGCCTGCAACTGCTGGAACACCAGATTCAGGGTATTGCTATTTTGGCAATTGAATTTCACCCCAGAACAAAATATATGTTTTGGCGGACACTATTATACTTTGCCAGCCAGTGCTGGGACACCAGATTCAGGGTATTGCTATTTTGGCAATTGAATTTTACCCCAGAACAAAATATATGTTTTGGTGGACACTATTATACTTTGCCAGCCTGTGCTGGGACACCAGATTCAGGGTATTGCTATTTTGGCAATTGAATTTCACCCCAGAACAAAATATATGTTTTGGCGGACACTATTATACTTTGCCAGCCATTGCTGGGACACCAGATTCTGGGTATTGCTATTTTGGCAATTGAATTTCACCCCAGAACAAAATATTCCCTGTTACGGACAGATTTAAACAAGGCCTGCAACTGCTGGAACACCAGATTAAGGGTATTGCTATTTTGGCAATTGAATTTCACCCCAGAACAAAATATAAGTTTTGGCGGACACTATTATACTTTGCCAGCCAGTGCTGGGACACCAGATTCAGGGTATTGCTATTTTGGCAATTGAATTTCACCCCAGAACAAAATATATGTTTTTGCGGACACTATTATACTTTGCCAGCAAGTGCTGGGACACCAGATTCAGGGTATTGCTATTTTGGCAATTGAATTTTACCCCAGAACAAAATATATGTTTTGGCGGACACTATTATACTTTGCCAGCCAGTGCTGGGACACCAGATTCAGGGTATTGCTATTTTGGCAATTGAATTTCACCCCAGAACAAAATATATGCTTTTGACGGACACTATTATACTTTGCCAGCCAGTGCTGGGACACCAGATTCAGGGTATTGCTATTTTGGCAATTGAATTTCACCCCAGAACAAAATATATGTTTTGGCGGACACTATTATACTTTGCCAGCCAGTGCTGGGACACCAGATTCAGGGTATTGCTATTTTGGCAATTGAATTTCACCCCAGAACAAAATATATGCCTGTTACGGACACGATTTAAACTAGGCCTGCAACTGCTGGAACACCAGATTCAGGGTATTGCTATTTTGGCAATTGAATTTCACCCCAGAACAAAATATATGTTTTGGCGGACACTATTATACTTTGCCAGCCAGTGCTGGGACACCAGATTCAGGGTATTGCTATTTTGGCAAGTGAATTTTACCCCAGAACAAAATATATGTTTTGGCGGACACTATTATACTTTGCCAGCCAGTGCTGGGACACCAGATTCAGGGTATTGCTATTTTGGCAATTGAATTTCACCCCAGAACAAAATATATGCCTGTTGACGGACAGTATTTAAACTAGGCCTGCAACTGCTGGAACACCAGATTCAGGGTATTGCTATTTTGGCAATTGAATTTCACCCCAGAACAAAATATATGTTTTGGCGGACACTATTATACTTTGCCAGCCAGTGCTGGGACACCAGATTCAGGGTATTGCTATTTTGGCAATTGAATTTCACCCCAGAACAAAATATATCCTGTTGACGGACAGATATTAAACTATGCCTGCAACTGCTGGGACACCAGATTCAGGGTATTGCTATTTTGGCAATTGAATTTCACCCCAGAACAAAATATATGTTTTGGCGGACACTATTATACTTTGCCAGCCAGTGCTGGGACACCAGATTCAGGGTATTGCTATTTTGGCAATTGAATTTCACCCCAGAACAAAATATATGCTGTTGACGGACACGATTTATACTAGGCCTGCAACTGCTGGAACACCAGATTCAGGGTATTGCTATTTTGGCAATTGAATTTCACCCCAGAACAAAATATATGTTTTGGCGGACACTATTATACTTTGCCAGCCAGTGCTGGGACACCAGATTCAGGGTATTGCTATTTTGGCAATTGAATTTCACCCCAGAACAAAATATACCCTGTTACGGACAGATTTAAACTAGGCCTGCAACTGCTGGAACACCAGATTCAGGGTATTGCTATTTTGGCAATTGAATTTCACCCCAGAACAAAATATATGTTTTGGCGGACACTATTATACTTTGCCAGCCAGTGCTGGGACACCAGATTCAGGGTATTGCTATTTTGGCAATTGAATTTTACCCCAGAACAAAATATATGTTTTGGCGGACACTATTATACTTTGCCAGCCAGTGCTGGGACACCAGATTCAGGGTATTGCTATTTTGGCAATTGAATTTCACCCCAGAACAAAATATATGTTTTGACGGACACTATTATACTTTGCCAGCCAGTGCTGGGACACCAGATTCAGGGTATTGCTATTTTGGCAATTGAATTTCACCCCAGAACAAAATTTATGTTTTGGCGGACACTATTATACTTTGCCTGCCAGTGCTGGGACACCAGATTAAGGGTATTGCTATTTTGGCAATTGAATTTTACCCCAGAACAAAATATATGTTTTGGTGGACACTATTATACTTTGCTAGCCAGTGCTGGGACACCAGATTCAGGGTATTGCTATTTTGGCAATTGAATTTCACCCCAGAACAAAATATATGTTTTGGCGGACACTATTATACTTTGCCAGCCATTGCTGGGACACCAGATTCTGGGTATTGCTATTTTGGCAATTGAATTTCACCCCAGAACAAAATATATCCCTGTTACGGACAGATTTAAACAAGGCCTGCAACTGCTGGAACACCAGATTAAGGGTATTGCTATTTTGGCAATTGAATTTCACCCCAGAACAAAATATATGCCTGTTACGGACACGATTTAAACTAGGCCTGCAACTGCTGGAACACCAGATTCAGGGTATTGCTATTTTGGCAATTGAATTTCACCCCAGAACAAAATATATGTTTTGGCGGACACTATTATACTTTGCCAGCCAGTGCTGGGACACCAGATTCAGGGTATTGCTATTTTGGCAATTGAATTTTACCCCAGAACAAAATATATGTTTTGGCAGACACTATTATATTTTGCCAGCCAGTGCTGGGACACCAGATTCAGGGTATTGCTATTTTGGCAATTGAATTTCACTCCAGAACAAAATATATGTTTTGACGGACACTAGTATACTTTGCCAGCCAGTGCTGGGACACCAGATTCAGGGTATTGCTATTTTGGCAAGTGAATTTTACCCCAGAACAAAATATATGTTTTGGCGGACACTATTATACTTTGCCAGCCAGTCCTGGGACACTAGATTCAGGGTACTGCTATTTTGGCAAGTGAATTTTACCCCAGAACAAAATATATGTTTTCGGCGGACACTATTATAGTTTGCCAGCCAGTGCTGGGACACCAGATTCAGGGAATTGCTATTTTGGCAATGACATTTAACACCAGAACAAAATATAGCCTGTTACGGATAGATTTAAACTAGGCCTGCAACTGCAAGAACACCAGATTCAGGGTACTGCTATTTTGGCCATTTAAATTCAACCCAGAACAAAATATATGTTTTGACTGACACTATTATACTGTGCCAGCCAGTGCTGGAACACCAGATTCAGGGTATTGCTATTTTGGCAAGTGAATTTTACCCCAGAACAAAATATATGTTTTCGGCGGACACTATTATAGTTTGCCAGCCAGTGCTGGGACACCAGATTCAGGGAATTGCTATTTTGGCAATGAAATTTAACACCAGAACAAAATATAGCCTGTTACAGACAGATTTAAACTAGGCCTGCAACTGTTGGAACACCAGATTCAGGGTATTGCTATTTTGGCAATTGAATTTCACCCCAGAACAAAATATATGTTTTGGCGGACACTATTATACTTTGCCAGCCATTGCTGGGACACCAGATTCATGGGTATTGCTATTTTGGAAATTGAATTTCACCCCAGAACAAAATATACCCTGTTAGGGACAGATTTAAATAAGGCCTGCAACTGCTGGAAGACCAGATTAAGGGTATTGCTATTTTGGCAATTGAATTTCACCCCAGAACAAAATATATGTTTTGGCGGACACTATTATACTTTGCCAGCCAGTGCTGGGACACCAGATTCAGGGTATTGCTATTTTGGCAAGTGAATTTTACCCCAGAACAAAATATATGTTTTGGCGGACACTATTATACTTTGCCAGCCAGTCCTGGGACACCAGATTCAGGGTATTGCTATTTTGGCAAGTGAATTTTACCCCAGAACAAAATATATGTTTTCGGCGGACACTATTATAGTTTGCCAGCCAGTGCTGGGACACCAGATTCAGGGAATTGCTATTTTGGCAATGAAATTAAACACCAGAACAAAATATAGCCTGTTACGGACAGATTTAAACTAGGCCTGCAACTGCAAGAACACCAGATTCAGGGTATTGCTATTTTGGCAAGTGAATTTTACCCCAAAACAAAATATATGCTTTGGCGGACACTATTATACTTTGCCAGCCAGTGCTGGGACACCAGATTCAGGGTATTGCTATTTTGGCAAGTGAATTTTACCCCAGAACAAAATATATGTTTTCAGCGGACACTATTATACTTTGCCAGCCAGTGCTGGGACACCAGATTAAGGGTATTGCTATTTTTGCAATTGAATTTCTCCCCAGAATAAAATATTCCCTGTTACGGACAGATTTAAACAAGGCCTGCAACTGCTGGAACACCAGATTAAGGGTATTGCTCTTTTGGCAATTGAATTTCACCCCAGAACAAAATATAAGTTTTGGCGGACACTATTATACTTTGCCAGCCAGTGCTGGGACACCAGATTCAGGGTATTGCTATTTTGGCAATTGAATTTCACCCCAGAACAAAATATATGTTTTAGCGGACACTATTATACTTTGCCAGCCATTGCTGGGACACCAGATTCAGGGTATTGCTATTTTGGCAATTGAATTTCACTCCAGAACAAAATATATGTTTTGGTGGACACTATTATACTTTGCCAGCCAGTGCTGGGACACCAGATTCAGGGTATTGCTATTTTGGCAAGTGAATTTTACCCCAGAACAAAATATATGTTTTCGGCGGACACTATTATAGTTTGCCAGCCAGTGCTGGGACACCAGTTTCAGGGAATTGCTATTTTGGCAATTGAATTTCACTCCAGAACAAAATATATGTTTTGGCGGACACTATTATACTTTGCCAGCCAGTGCTGGGACACCAGATTCAGGGTATTGCTATTTTGGCAAGTGAATTTTACCCCAGAACAAAATATATGTTTTCGGCGGACACTATTATAGTTTGCCAGCCAGTGCTGGGACACCAGATTCAGGGAATTGCTATTTTGGCAATGAAATTTAACACCAGAACAAAATATAGCCTGTTACGGACAGATTTAAACTAGGCCTGCAACTGCTGAAACACCAGATTCAGGGTACTGTTATTTTGGCCATTTAATTTCAAACCAGAAGAAAATATATGTTTTGACTGACACTATTATACTGTGCCAGCCAGTGCTGGGACACCAGATTCAGGGTATTGCTATTTTGGCAAGTGAATTTTACCCCAGAACAAAATATATGTTTTGGCGGACACTATTATAATTTGCCAGCCAGTGCTGGGACACTATATTCAGGGTATTGCTATTTTGGCAATTGAATTTCACCCCAGAACAAAATATACCCTGTTACGGACAGATTTAAACAAGGCCTGCAACTGCTGGAACACCAGATTAAGGATATTGCTATTTTGGCAATTGAATTTCACCCCAGAACAAAATATACCCTGTTACGGACAGATTCAAACTAGGCCTGCAACTGTTGGGACACCAGATTCAGGGTATTGCTATTTTGGCAATTGAATTTCACCCCAGAACAAAATTTATGTTTTGGCGGACACTATTATACTTTGCCTGCCAGTGCTGGGACACCAGATTAAGGGTATTGCTATTTTGGCAATTGAATTTTACCCCAAAACAAAATATATGTTTTGGCGGACACTATTATACTTTGCTAGCCTGTGCTGGGACACCAGATTCAGGGTATTGCTATTTTGGCAATTGAATTTCACCCCAGAACAAAATATATGTTTTGGCGGACACTATTATAATTTGCAAGCCATTGCTGGGACACCAGATTCTGGGTATTGCTATTTTGGCAATTGAATTTCACCCCAGAACAAAATATAAGTTTTGGCGGACACTATTATACTTTGGCAGCCAGTGCTGGGACACCAGATTCAGGGTGTTGCTATTTTGGCAATTGAATTTCACCCCAGAACAAAATATATGTTTTTGCGGACACTATTATACTTTGCAAGCAAGTGCTGGGACACCAGATTCAGGGTACTGCTAATTTGGCAATCGAATTTTACCTCAGAACAAAATATATGTTTTGGCGGTCACAATTATAGTTTGCCAGCCAGTGCTGGGACACCAGATTCAGAATATTGCTATTTTGGCAATTGAATTTCACCCCAGAACAAAATATACCCTGTTACGGACAGATTCAAACTAGGCCTGCAACTGTTGGAACACCAGATTCAGGGTATTGCTATTTTGGCAATTGAATTTCACCCCAGAACAAAATATATGTTTTGGCGGACACTATTATACTTTGCCAGCCAGTGCAGGGACACCAGATTCAGGGTATTGCTATTTTGGCAATTGAATTTCACTCCAGAACAAAATATATGTTTTGACGGACACTATTATACTTTGCCAGCCAGTGCTGGGACACCAGATTCAGGGTATTGCTATTTTGGCAAGTGAATTTTACCCCAGAACAAAATATATGTTTTGGCTGACACTATTATACTTTGCCAGCTATTGCTGGGACAACAGATTCTGGGTATTGCTATTTTGGCAATTGAATTTCACCCCAGAACAAAATATACCCTGTTACAGACAGATTTAAACTAGGCCTGCAACTGTTGGAACACCAGATTCAGGGTATTGCTATTTTGGCAATTGAATTTCACCCCAGAACAAAATATATGTTTTGGCGGACACTATTATACTTTGCCAGCCAGTGCTGGGACACCAGATTCAGGGTATTGCTATTTTTGGCAATTGAATTTCACCCCAGAACAAAATATTCCCTGTTACGGACAGATTTAAACAAGGCCTGCAACTGTTGGAACACCAGATTAAGGGTATTGCTATTTTGGCAATTGAATTTCACCCCAGAACAAAATATATGTTTTGGCGGACACTATTATACTTTGCCAGCCAGTGCTGGGACACCAGATTCAGGGTATTGCTATTTTGGCAATTGAATTTCACCCCAGAACAAAATATATGTTTTGGCGGACACTATTATACTTTGCCAGCCAGTGCTGGGACACCAGATTCAATGTATTGCTATTTTGGCAATTGAATTTTACCCCAGAACAAAATATATGTTTTCGGCGGACACTATTATAGTTTGCCAGCCAGTGCTGGGACACCAGATTCTGGGTATTTCTATTTTGGCAATTGAATTTCACCCCAGAACAAAATATACCCTGTTACGGACAGATTTAAACAAGGCCTGCAACTGCTGGAACACCAGATTAAGGATATTGCTATTTTGGCAATTGAATTTCACCCCAGAACAAAATTTATGTTTTGGCGGACACTATTATACTTTGCCTGCCAGTGCTGGGACACCAGATTAAGGGTATTGCTGTTTTGGCAATAGAATTTTACCCCAAAACAAAATATATGTTTTGGTGGAAACTATTATACTTTGCTAGCCTGTGCTGGGACACCAGATTCAGGGTATTGCTATTTTGGCAATTGAATTTCACCCCAGAACAAAATATATGTTTTGGCGGACACTATTATACTTTGCCAGCCATTGCTGGGACACCAGATTCTGGGTATTGCTATTTTGGCAATTGAATTTCACCCCAGAACAAAATATTCCCTGTTACGGACAGATTTAAACAAGGCCTGCAACTGCTGGAACACCAGATTAAGGGTATTGCTATTTTGGCAATTGAATTTCACCCCAGAACAAAATATAAGTTTTGGCGGACACTATTATACTTTGCCAGCCAGTGCTGGGACACCAGATTCAGGGTGTTGCTATTTTGGCAAATGAATTTCACCCCAAAACAAAATATATGTTTTTGCGGACACTATTATACTTTGCAAGCAAGTGCTGGGACACCAGATTCAGTGTATTTCTATTTTGGCAATCGCATTTTACCCCAGAACAAAATATATGTTTTGGCGGTAACAATTATAGTTTACCAGCAAGTGCTGGGACACCAGATTCAGGGTATTGCTATTTTGGCAATTTAATTTCACCCCAGAACAAAATATACCCTGTTACGGACAGATTCAAACTAGGCCTGCAACTGTTGGAACACCAGATTTAGGGTATTGCTATTTTGGCAATTGAATTTCACTCCAGAACAAAATATATGTTTTGACGGACACTAGTATACTTTGCCAGCCAGTGCTGGGACACCAGATTCAGGGTATTGCTATTTTGGCAAGTGAATTTTACCCCTGAACAAAATATATGTTTTGACGGACACTATTATACTTTGCCAGCCAGTGCTGAGACACCAGACTCAGGGTATTGCTATTTTGGCAAGTGAATTTCACCCCAGAACAAAATATATGTTTTGGCGGACACTATTATACTTTGCCAGCCAGTGCTGGGACACCAGATTCAGGGTATTGCTATTTTGGCAATTGAATTTTACCCCAGAACAAAATATATGTTTTGGCGGACACTATTATACTTTGCCAGCCATTGCTGGGACACCAGATTCAGGGTATTGCTATTTTGGCAATTGAATTTCACTCCAGAACAAAATATATGTTTTGGCGGACACTATTATACTTTGCCAGCCAGTGCTGGGACACCAGATTCAGGGTATTGCTATTTTGGCAAGTGAATTTTACCCCAGAACAAAATATATGTTTTGGCGGACACTATTATACTTTGCCAGCCAGTGCTGGGACACCAGATTCAGGGTATTGCTATTTTGGCAAGTGAATTTTACCCCAGAACAAAATATATGTTTTCGGCGGACACTATTATAGTTTGCCAGCCAGTGCTGGGACACCAGATTCAGGGA
Source organism: Bufotes viridis (assembly GCA_033119425.1). Lineage (NCBI taxonomy): Eukaryota > Metazoa > Chordata > Amphibia > Anura > Bufonidae > Bufotes > Bufotes viridis. The sequence goes on from JAKVIS010001524.1 coordinate 22,479, forward strand.
ATTGCTATTTTGGCAATGACATTTAACACCAGAACAAAATATAGCCTGTTACGGACAGATTTAAACTAGGCCTGCAACTGCTGGAACACCAGATTCAGGGTACTGCTATTTTGGCCATTTAAATTCAACCCAGAACAAAATATATGTTTTGACTGACACTATTATACTGTGCCAGCCAGTGCTGGAACACCAGATTCAGGGTATTGCTACTTTGGCAAGTGAATTTTACCCCAGAACAAAATATATGTTTTCGGCGGACACTATTATAGTTTGCCAGCCAGTGCTGGGACACCAGATTCAGGGAATTGCTATTTTGGCAATGAAATTTAACACCAGAACAAAATATAGCCTGTTACAGACAGATTTAAACTAGGCCTGCAACTGTTGGAACACCAGATTCAGGGTATTGCTATTTTGGCAATTGAATTTCACCCCAGAACAAAATATATGTTTTGGCGGACACTATTATACTTTGCCAGCCAGTGCTGGGACACCAGATTCAGGGTATTGCTATTTTGGCAAGTGAATTTTACCCCAGAACAAAATATATGTTTTGGCGGACACTATTATACTTTGCCAGCCAGTCCTGGGACACCAGATTCAGGGTATTGCTATTTTGGCAAGTGAATTTTACCCCAGAACAAAATATATGTTTTCGGCGGACACTATTATAGTTTGCCAGCCAGTGCTGGGACACCAGATTCAGGGAATTGCTATTTTGGCAATGACATTTAACACCAGAACAAAATATAGCCTGTTACGGACAGATTTAAACTAGGCCTGCAACTGCTGGAACACCAGATTCAGGGTACTGCTATTTTGGCCATTTAATTTCAACCCAGAACAAAATATATGTTTTGACTGACACTATTATACTGTGCCAGCCAGTGCTGGGACACCAGATTCAGGGTATTGCTATTTTGGCAAGTGAATTTTACCCCAGAACAAAATATATGTTTTGGCGGACACTATTATACTTTGCCAGCCAGTGCTGGGACACCAGATTCAGGGTATTGCTATTTTGGCAATTGAATTTCACCCCAGAACAAAATATACCCTGTTACGGACAGATTTAAACTAGGCCTGCAACTGTTGGAACACCAGATTCAGGGTATTGCTATTTTGGCAATTGAATTTCACCCCAGAACAAAATATATGTTTTGGCGGACACTATTATACTTTGCCAGCCATTGCTGGGACACCAGATTCAGGGTATTGCTATTTTGGAAATTGAATTTCACCCCAGAACAAAATATATCCTGTTACGGACAGATATTATACTAGGCCTGCAACTGCTGGAAGTCCAGATTAAGGGTATTGCTATTTTGGCAATTGAATTTCACCCCAGAACAAAATATATGTTTTGGCTGTCCCTATTATAGTTTGCCAGCCAGTGCTGGGACACCAGATTCAGGGTATTGCTATCTTGGCAATTGAATTTCACCCCAGAACAAAATATACCCTGTTACGGACAGATTCAAACTAGGCCTGCAACAGTTGGAACACCAGATTCAGTGTATTGCTATTTTGGCAATTGAATTTCACCCCAGAACAAAATATAAGTTTTGGCGGACACTATTATACTTTGCCTGCCAGTGCAGTGACACCAGATTAAGGGTATTGCTATTTTGGCAATTGAATTTTACCCCAAAACAAAATATATGTTTTGGCGGCCACTATTATACTTTGCTAGCCTGTGCTGGGACACCAGATTCAGGGTATTGCTATTTTGGCAATTGAATTTGACCCCAGAGCAAAATATATGTTTTGGCGTACACTATTATACTTTGCCAGCCATTTCTGGGACACCAGATTCTGGGTATTGCTATTTTGGCAATTGAATTTCACCCCAGAACAAAATATTCCATGTTACAGACAGATTTAAACATGGCCTGCAACTGTTGGAACACCAAATTCAGGGTATTGCTATTTTGGCAATTGAATTTAACTCCAGAACAAAATATTTGTTTTGGCGGACACTATTATACTTTGCCAGCCAGTGCTGGGACACCAGATTCAGGGTATTACTATTTTGGCAAGTGAATTTTACCCCAGAACAAAATATATGTTTTGACGGACACTATTATACTGTGCCAGCTAGTGCTGGGACACCAGATTCAGGGTATTGCTATTTTGGCAAGTGAATTTTACTCCAGAACAAAATATATGTTTTCGGCGGACACTATTATAGTTTGCCAGCCAGTGTTGGAACACCAGATTCAGGGTACTTCTATTTTGGCAATTGAATTTCAACCCAGAACAAAATATATGTTTTGACTGACACTATTATACTGTGCCAGCCAGTGCTGGGACACCAGATTCAGGGTATTGCTATTTTGTCAAGTGAATTTTACCCCAGAACAAAATATCTGTTTTGGCGGTCACTATTATAATTTGCCAGCCAGTGCAGGGACACATTATTCAGGGTATTGCTATTTTGGCTATTGAATTTCACCCCAGAACAAAATATATGTTTTGGCGGACACTATTATACTTCGCCAGCCATTGCTGGGACACAAGATTCTGGGTATTGCTATTTTGGTAATTGAATTTCACCCCAGAACAAAATATAGCCTGTTACGGACAGATTTAAACAAGGCCTGCAACTGCTGGAACAACAGATTAAGGATATTGCTATTTGGGCAATTGAATTTCACCCCAGAACGAAATATACCCTGTTACGGACAGATTCAAACTAGGCCTGAAAATGTTGGAACACCAAATTCAGGGTATTGCTATTTTGGCAATTGAATTTCACCCCAGATCAAAATTTATGTTTTGGCTGACACTATTATACTTTGCCAGCCATTACTGGGACACCAGATTCAGGGTTTTGCTATTTTGGCAAGTGAATTTTACCCCAGAACAAAATATATGTTTTGGCTGACACTATTATACTTTGCCAGCCAGTGCTGGGACACCAGATTCAGGGTATTGCTATTTTGGCAATTGAATTTCACCCCAGAACAAAAGATATGTTTTGGCGGACACTATTATACTTTGCCAGCCATTGCTGGGACACCAGATTCAGGGTATTGCTATTTTGGCAAGTGAATTTTACCCCAGAACAAAATATATGTTTTGACGGACACTATTATACTGTGCCAGCTAGTGCTGGGACACCAGATTCAGGGTATTGCTATTTTGGCAAGTGAATTTTACTCCAGAACAAAATATATGTTTTCGGCGGACACTATTATAGTTTGCCAGCCAGTGTTGGAACACCAGATTCAGGGTACTTGCTATTTTGGCAATTGAATTTCAACCCAGAACAAAATATATGTTTTGACTGACACTATTATACTGTGCCAGCCAGTACTGGGACACCAGATTCAGGGTATTGCTATTTTGGCAAGTGAATTTTACCCCAGAACAAAATATCTGTTTTGGCGGTCACTATTATAATTTGCCAGCCAGTGCTGGGATACTAGATTCAGGGTATTGCTATTTTGGCAATTGAATTTCACCCCAGAACAAAATATACCCTGTTACTGACAGATTTAAACTAGGCCTGCAACTGTTGGAACACCAGATTCAGGGTATTGCTATTTTGGCAATTGAATTTCACCCCAGAACAAAATATATGTTTTGGCGGATACTATTATACTTTGACAGCCATTACTGGGACACCAGATTCAGGGTATTGCTATTTTGGCAAGTGAATTTTACCCCAGAACAAAATATATGTTTTGGCGGACACTATTATACTTTGCCAGCCAGTGCTGGGACACCAGATTCAGGGTATTGCTATTTTGGCAAGTGAATTTCACCCCAGTACAAAAGATATGTTTTGGCGGACACTATTATACTTTGCCAACCATTGCTGGGACACCAGAATCAGGGTATTGCTATTTTAGCAAGTGAATTTTACTCGAGAACAAAATATATGTTTTGGCGGACACTATTATACTTTGCCAGCCAGTGCTGGGACACCAGATTCAGGGTATTGCTATTTTGGCAAGTGAATTTTACCCCAGAACAAAATATATGTTTTCAGCAGACACTATTATACTTTGCCAGCCAGTGCTGGGACACCAGATTCAGGGTATTGCTATTTTGGCAATTGAATTTCACCCCAGAACAAAATATACCCTGTTACGGACAGATTCAAACTAGGCCTGCAACTGTTGGAACACCAGATTCAGTGTATTGCTATTTTGGCAATTGAATTTCACCCCAGAACAAAATATAAGTTTTGGCGGACACTTTTATAATTTGCCTGCCAGTGCTGGGACACCACATTAAGGGTATTGCTATTTTGGCAATTGAATTTTACCCCAAAACAAAATATATGTTTTGGCGGACACTATTATACTTTGCTAGCCTGTGCTGGGACACCAGATTCAGGGTATTGCTATTTTGGCAATTGAATTTCACCCCAGAACAAAATATATGTTTTGGCGGACACTATTATACTTTGCCAGCCATTGCTGGGACACCAGATTCTGGGTATTGCTATTTTGGCTATTGAATTTCACCCCAGAACAAAATATTCCATGTTACAGACAGATTTAAACATGGCCTGCAACTGTTGGAACACCAAATTCAGGGTATTGCTATTTTGGCAATTGAATTTAACTCCAGAACAAAATATTTGTTTTGGCGGACACTATAATACTTTGCCAGCCAGTGCTGGGACACCAGATTCAGGGTATTACTATTTTGGCAAGTGAATTTTACCCCAGAACAAAATATATGTTTTGACGGACACTATTATACTGTGCCAGCCAGTGCTGGGACACCAGATTCAGGGTATTGCTATTTTGGCAAGTGAATTTTACTCCAGAACAAAATATATGTTTTCGGCGGACACTATTATAGTTTGCCAGCCAGTGTTGGAACACCAGATTCAGGGTACTTCTATTTTGGCAATTGAATTTCAACCCAGAACAAAATATATGTTTTGACTGACACTATTATACTGTGCCAGCCAGTGCTGGGACACCAGATTCAGGGTATTGCTATTTTGTCAAGTGAATTTTACCCCAGAACAAAATATCTGTTTTGGCGGTCACTATTATAATTTGCCAGCCAGTGCAGGGACACATTATTCAGGGTATTGCTATTTTGGCAATTGAATTTCACCCCAGAACAAAATATAGCCTGTTACGGACAGATTTAAACAAGGCCTGCAACTGCTGGAACAACAGATTAAGGATATTGCTATTTGGGCAATTGAATTTCACCCCAGAACGAAATATACCCTGTTACGGACAGATTCAAACTAGGCCTGCAACTGTTGGAACACCAGATTCAGGGTATTGCTATTTTGGCAATTGAATTTCACCCCAGAACAAAATTTATGTTTTGGCGGACACTATTATACTTTGCCAGCCATTACTGGGACACCAGATTCAGGGTATTGCTATTTTGGCAAGTGAATTTTACCCCAGAACAAAATATATGTTTTGGAGGACAATATTATACTTTGCCAGCCAGTGCTTGGACACCAGATTCAGGGTATTGCTATTTTGGCAATTGAATTTCACCCCAGAACAAAATATATGTTTTGGCGGACACTATTATACTTTGCCAGCCATTGCTGGGACACCAGATTCAGGGTATTGCTATTTTGGCAAGTGAATTTTACCCCAGAACAAAATATATGTTTTGACGGACACTATTATACTGTGCCAGCTAGTGCTGGGACACCAGATTCAGGGTATTGCTATTTTGGCAAGTGAATTTTACTCCAGAACAAAATATATGTTTTGGCGGACACTATTATAGTTTGCCAGCCAGTGTTGGGACACCAGATTCAGGGTACTTGCTATTTTGGCAATTGAATTTCAACCCAGAACAAAATATATGTTTTGACTGACACTATTATACTGTGCCAGCCAGTGCTGGGACACCAGATTCAGGGTATTGCTATTTTGGCAAGTGAATTTTACCCCAGAACAAAATATCTGTTTTGGCGGTCACTATTATAATTTGCCAGCCAGTGCTGGGACACTAGATTCAGGGTATTGCTATTTTGGCAATTGAATTTCACCCCAGAACAAAATATACCCTGTTACTGACAGATTTAAACTAGGCCTGCAACTATTGGAACACCAGATTCAGGGTATTGCTATTTTGGCAATTGAATTTCACCCCAGAACAAAATATATGTTTTGGCGGATACTATTATACTTTGCCAGCCATTACTGGGACACCAGATTCAGGGTATTGCTATTTTGGCAAGTGAATTTTACCCCAGAACAAAATATATGTTTTGGCGGACACTATTATACTTTGCCAGCCAGTGCTGGGACACCAGATTCAGGGTATTGCTATTTTGGCAAGTGAATTTCACCCCAGAACAAAAGATATGTTTTGGCGGACACTATTATACTTTGCCAGCCATTGCTGGGACACCAGAATCAGGGTATTGCTATTTTAGCAAGTGAATTTTACTCGAGAACAAAATATATGTTTTGGCGGACACTATTATACTTTGCCAGCCAGTGCTGGGACACCAGATTCAGGGTATTGCTATTTTGGCAAGTGAATTTTACCCCAGAACAAAATATATGTTTTCAGCAGACACTATTATACTTTGCCAGCCAGTGCTGGGACACCAGATTCAGGGTATTGCTATTTTGGCAATTGAATTTCACCCCAGAACAAAATATATGTTTTCACGGACACTATTATACTTTGCCAGCCAGTGCTGGGACACCAGATTCAGGGTATTGCTATTTTGGCAATTGAATTTCACCCCAGAACAAAATATATGTTTTGGCGGACACTATTATACTTTGCCAGCCAGTGCTGGGACACCAGATTCAGGGTATTGCTATTTTGGCAAGTGAATTTTACCCCAGAACAAAATATATGTTTTCAGCGGACACTATTATACTTTGCCAGCCATTGCTGGGACACCAGATTCAGGGTATTGCTATTTTGGCAAGTGAATTTTACCCCAGAACAAAATATATGTTTTGACGGACACTATTATACTGTGCCAGCTAGTGCTGGGACACCAGATTCAGGGTATTGCTATTTTGGCAAGTGAATTTTACTCCAGAACAAAATATATGTTTTAGCGGACACTATTATAGTTTGCCAGCCAGTGTTGGAACACCAGATTCAGGGTATTGCTATTTTGGCAATTGAATTTCAACCCAGAACAAAATATATGTTTTGACGGACACTATTATACTGTGCCAGCCAGTGCTGGGACACCAGATTCAGGGTATTGCTATTTTGGCAATTGAATTTTACCCCAGAACAAAATATATGTTTTGTCGGACACTATTATACTTTGCCAGCCATTGCTGGGACACCAGATTCAGGGTATTGCTATTTTGGCAATTGAATTTCACCCCAGAACAAAATATATGTTTTGGCGGACACTATTATACTTTGCCAGCCAGTGCTGGGACACCAGATTCAGGGTATTGCTATTTTGGCAATTGAATTTCACCCCAGAACAAAATATATGTTTTGACGGACACTATTATACTTTGCCAGCCAGTGCTGGGACACCAGATTCAGGGTATTGCTATTTTGGCAATTGAATTTTACCCCAGAACAAAATATATGTTTTGGCGGTCACTATTATAGTTTGCCAGCCAGTGCTGGGACACCAGATTCAGGGTATTGCTATTTTGGCAATTGAATTTCACCCCAGAACAAAATATACCCTGTTACGGACAGATTCAAACTAGGCCTGCAACTGTTGGAACACCAGATTCAGGGTATTGCTATTTTGGCAATTGAATTTCACCCCAGAACAAAATATATGTTTTGGCGGACACTATTATACTTTGCCAGCCATTGCTGGGACACCAGATTCAGGGTATTGCTATTTTGGCAAGTGAATTTTACCCCAGAACAAAATATATGTTTTGGCAGACACTATTATACTTTGCCAGCCATTGCTGGGACACCAGATTCAGGGTATTGCTATTTTGGCAAGTGAATTTTACCCCAGAACAAAATATATGCTTTGGCGGACACTATTATACTTTGCCAGCCAGTGCTGGGACACCAGATTCAGGGTATTGCTATTTTGGCAAGTGAATTTTACCCCAGAACAAAATATATGTTTTCAGCGGACACTAATATATTTTGCCAGCCATTGCTGGGACACCAGATTCAGGGTATTGCTATTTTGGCAAGTGAATTTTACCCCAGAACAAAATATATGTTTTGACGGACACTATTATACTGTGCCAGCTAGTGCTGGGACACCAGATTCAGGGTATTGCTATTTTGGCAAGTGAATTTTACTCCAGAACAAAATATATGTTTTCGGCGGACACTATTATAGTTTGCCAGCCAGTGTTGGAACACCAGATTCAGGGTATTGCTATTTTGGCAATTGAATTTCAACCCAGAACAAAATATATGTTTTGACTGACACTATTATACTGTGCCAGCCAGTGCTGGGACACCAGATTCAGGGTATTGCTATTTTGGCAAGTGAATTTTACCCCAGAACAAAATATCTGTTTTGGCGGTCACTATTATAATTTGCCAGCCAGTGCTGGGACACCAGATTCAGGGTATTGCTATTTTGGCAATTGAATTTCACCCCAGAACAAAATATTCCCTGTTACGGACAGATTTAAACAAGGCCTGCAACTGCTGGAACACCAGATTAAGGGTATTGCTATTTTGGCAATTGAATTTCACCCCAGAACAAAATATAAGTTTTGGCGGACACTATTATACTTTGCCAGCCAGTGCTGGGACACCAGATTCAGGGTATTGCTATTTTGGCAATTGAATTTCACCCCAGAACAAAATATATGTTTTTGCGGACACTATTATACTTTGCAAGCAAGTGCTGGGACACCAGATTCAGGGTATTGCTATTTTGGCAATCGAATTTTACCCCAGAACAAAATATATGTTTTGGCGGTCACAATTATAGTTTGCCAGCCAGTGCTGGGACACCAGATTCAGGGTATTGCTATTTTGGCAATTGAATTTCACCCCAGAACAAAATATACCCTGTTACGGACAGATTAAAACTAGGCCTGCAACTGTTGGAACACCAGATTCAGGGTATTGCTATTTTGGCAATTGAATTTCACCCCAGAACAAAATATATGTTTTGACGGACACTATTATACTTTGCCAGCCAGTGCTGGGACACCAGATTCAGGGTATTGCTATTTTGGCAATTGAATTTCACCCCAGAACTAAATTTATGTTTTGGCGGACACTATTATACTTTGCCAGCCAGTGCTGGGACACCAGATTAAGGGTATTGCTATTTTGGCAATTGAATTTTACCCCAAAACAAAATATATGTTTTGGCGGACACTATTATACTTTGCTAGCCTGTGCTGGGACACCAGATTCAGGGTATTGCTATTTTGGCAATTGAATTTCACCCCAGAACAAAATATATGTTTTGGCGGACACTATTATACTTTGCCAGCCATTGCTGGGACACCAGATTCTGGGTATTGCTATTTTGGCAATTGAATTTCACCCCAGAACAAAATATTCCCTGTTACGGACAGATTTAAACAAGGCCTGCAACTGTTGGAACACCAGATTAAGGGTATTGCTATTTTGGCAATTGAATTTCACCCCAGAACAAAATATATGTTTTGGCGGACACTATTATACTTTGCCAGCCATTGCTGGGACACCAGATTCAGGGTATTGCTATTTTGGCAAGTGAATTTCACCCCAGAACAAAATATATGTTTTGGCGGACACTATTATACTGTGCCAGCTAGTGCTGGGACACCAGATTCAGGGTATTGCTATTTTGGCAAGTGAATTTTACCCCAGAACAAAATATATGTTTTCGGCGGACACTATTATAGTTTGC
>JAKVIS010001525.1:0-32845 GCA_033119425.1 Bufotes viridis
ATCTACAAGCTGCACCACACTATTTATGATCTACAACCTGCACCACACTGTTTATCATGATGAACAAGCTGCACCCCACTATTTAGGATCTACAAGCTGCACCCCACTATTTAGGATCTACAAGCTGCACCCCACTAACGCTGATTATACACGTACAACCACTTAGTTATCCTCATGTACCTGGTGAATGACCCGGCTGTAGCTGCACCCCCATTTCTATGCTCCTCCTGTTGATTACCCTTATCATCAAGTCCAGAATTTATCCCTATGAACAAGGTGTACCCCAAGATTCATCCTGATAAAGCCACACCCTGTCAGTAAGACTACTTTCACACTAGCGTTCTTTGCTGGATCGGTCATGGATCAGCAAAAACGCTTCCGTTCTGGTAATATAACCGTCTGCATCCGTTATGAACGGATCTGTTTGTATTATCTGTAACATGGCCAAGACGGATCCGTCATGAACGCCATTGAAAGTCAATACGGGACGGATCCGTTTTGTATTGTGTCAGAGAAAAAGGATCCGTCCCCATTGACTTACACTGTGTCAGGATGGATCAGTCTTTCTCCGCACCACCTCAGTCAGAAAAACGCTGCTTGCAGAGTTAGGCCTCTTTCACATGGGCGTCACGTTTGACGGCCGGATAAGAGGCGGGTGTGTTGCGGGAAAATGCGCGATTTTTCCGCGCGAGTGCAAAGCGATTTAATGTGTTTTGCACGCGCGTGTGAAAAATCGGCATGTTTGGTACCCAGACCCGAAGCCAGACTTCATCACTGAAGTTCAGGTTTCGGTTGAGTATTCTGTAGATTTTATTATTTTCCCTTATAATGTCACTGAGCTCATCACATGGTCCGTCACCATGGTGATGGACCATGTGATAGGACCATGTGATGTGATGTCATCACAGGTCCTTTAGACGGCAGCTAATGCTTGAAGAAGAGAGAAGAGATCGCAACTACGCGATCAAGTGGATAAGGGGAGTTAATTTTTTTATTTTTAACCCCTTAATCCACATTTTACTAAGCATTCTGTATTGAGAATGCTATTATTTTCCCTTATAACCATGTTATAAGGGAAAATAATAAAGATCGGGTCCCGTCTCTTAGCAACCTTGCGGGAAAAATCGCACTGCATCCGCACTTGCTTGCGATTTTCCCGCAGCCCCATTCACTTCTATAGGGCCTGCGTTGCGTGAAAAACGCACAATATAGAGCATGCTGCAATTTTTACGCAACACAGAAGTGATGCGTGAAAATCACCGCTCATGTGCACAGCCCCATAGAAATGAATGGGTCCGGATACAGTGCGGGTGCAATGCGTCCTCCTCATGCATTGCGTTTACCTCACGCATTGCACCCGCGCGGAAATCACGCCCGTGTGAAAGGGGCCTTATTCTGTCCGCGACGAGGACGCAACCACACAGAACAGTATGCATTCTGGTGCACTCCGTTCCCTTCAGTTCAGTTTTTTCCCATTGACAATAAATGAGGACAAAACTGAAGCGTTTTCCTCCCGTATTGTCATCCTATGACGGATCTCAATAGCGGAAAGGGAAAAAGCCGGTGTGAAAGTAGCCTTAGGTGCACCCCACTATTTATGTTGATCATGGCGACGAGCCACACTTCTTATCACTGTGACCCCTGAGAATAATACTCTTGATACATGCAAACCCACAATTCATCACGAGCGGCACCTGATGTCAGAGGCCCTTTATTCCTCCTCACAGCGCACCCCACCCCTGTGTGCCCTTCTATTACCCAGAATTTAATCATGCACCCCACTTTTCAAAGTCTTGTTAAAACGGCTTGGCTCACTATTTATCCTAACTATACGGATGCGCCCCACTTTCCGGGCGTTATTATTTGTCTAGATCAGGAACACGCCCCCTCGTAATAATCATCCGCGTGCCCCCTATTCCCTGAAGCGGCAGTAATCTGGGGTTTTTATTTCGGGGATGGACCCTCTACGGAATTTCCAAAGAATCCACAGCAGAAATCCAAGTCTGAACCTCGGCTTTGTGCTGCGGATGTGTCAGCCGGTTGCACGCGGATCTGCGCCTTTCCTCTACCTAATCTGCAGCAATGATGAACAAGCCGCGGAATTAAAACTCGCAGCGCGTTCATTATGTCATGCGGATGTTTTCCTGCAGCTTGTGACTGCGGTATAAAATTCCCAGCATTAGGCCTCTTTCACACGAGCGAGTTTTCTGTCCGGATGCGATGTGGGTAGTGAACTTATAGCATCCGGACCGAATTCTGACCCGTCCATTTCAATGGGTCTGTGCACGTTTTTCACGCATCATCTCTGCATTCAGGAGAAATCGCAGCATGTTCTGTACTGTGCGTTTTTTCGCACAGCTCTGGCCCCATAGAAGTAAATGGGGCTTGATGAAAAAACGGAAGGCATCCAGATGCAATGCGTTTATCACTGATGATTGCTACGATATGTAGATTTTTATTCTTATTCTTCCCGTGCGTGAAAAAAAGCATCAAAAACGGATTGCATCCGAGTGGAAAACACTGAAACACTGAACAAAATTGCAGACAAAACTGATTGAACTTACGTGAAAACCCTTCCGTTTTTATTCTGAACAGATCTTGATACAATCTGTATCGCTCATGTGAATGAGGTCGTAGAGAGGAAATGCCAAGATTTAGGGCTCATGCACACGACCGTGGTTTTGGTCCACAAAAACGAGGATCGGATGCGGACCCATTCATCTCAATGGGGCCGCAAAACATGCAGACAGCACACCCGCTTTCGTCCATTTTGTGGCGCCATAAAAAAATGGAACATGCCCTATTCATGTCTGTTTTACGGACAAAGATAGGACATTTGTGAAGGAGTGAAAAATTTAAAATGTTCTATATTGTTTTTTTTGGGCTCCATAGAAGTGAATGGGGCTTATGTGAAAAACGGAAGACATCCGAATGCAATGTGTTTTCACTGATGGTTGGTGCAGTTTTTTTTTCATATGTATGAAAAACGCATGCAGTCTGGACGGAAAAAACAGACACTGAACGCAATCACAGACAAAACTGATTGAACTCGCGAGCAAAACCTTCAGTTTTCCCTGAAAAGATTCGGACACAATCGGTATCATTCATATGAAAGAAGCCTAAGGCTACCTGCACACTGTGCATATCACGCGCGGATTCTTTAGTGGAAAAACCACAGCTCAATACAGTACCAGTAAAGTGAATGAGAACGAACACATCTCGCATACACTTTGCATCATTCTTCCATGCGGTAATTGACCTGCCGTTTGTGAGATTTTTTTTTGTGAAGATTTCACCCTTTGCAGTAGAAAGAGTGAAACTGGGACAAAACCGCAAGGAACACAAGCGGCTTTTGGGGCACATTTGGCGTAGAAATGCAAAGAAATCCATGTGGAAATTGTGTCTGTAAACCAGCACCCATGTGCAGGTAGACTAAACATATGTCCAGGCGGGACGGATGGGCTGCAGATTTTGCATCCGACATAGGCCTCTTTCACACAAACTTTTCTTTTTGCATTCCGTAGAGAATCATTCATTTCAATGGGCACGCAAAAAAAAACATGGAAGGTACTTCGTATGCATTCCGCTTCCGTATTTCTGTTTTTCCGTTCAAAGATAGAACATGTCCTATTATTGTCCGCATCACAGACAAGGATAGTACTGTTCTATTAGGGGCCAGATGTTGCGTAAAAAACGGAATGCACACGGATGTCATGCGTTTTTTTTGCAGACCGCAAAACCATACGGTCGTGTGCAATAGGCCATATCCACCGCATCTTACAGCATCATGTGGATGAGACTTTAAGAAATCGCCTTCACATGCTGCGAAAAAAATCCCTGGCGTAAAATGACCTGCAGTGTGGATTTTAAATCTGCAGGGTGTCCGCTCACGATGTGGAGAGCGACTGTAGATTTCACCCTTTGGGATTCATAGAGTAAAATCAGCTACAAAACCACAATGAAATTTCCACAGAAAATTTGCTGTGTGGCTGCACCCTAAAATGTAAAATCCATTATGGGGTATCCCAGCGACTACAGTGTCCATCACATGACCTACAGTAGATCCCTATGAGGCAGTTAGGCCGTTTTCATACACTCAGGCCTTACTGTGTCCGTTTTACATCCATGAAGAATCCGTGTTTGGTTTGTTTGTCAGTTTCTTACCATCCATGTGTTATCCATATTACACGCTTAGCTGAAAATTTATTTCCAGAGCATCTCCTACCAATGGTCCATGTAAAGAGCACAAGAGCGTGTGTGCCCGTGCTGCAGATAGCGGTTTGCAAAGCACGGGTACCGGCTGAGTGCACGCCGTTTGTGGATGCTGACCCATTGACTAGAATACGTTTTGCACCGCAAAAAATAGAACATGTTAAATTTTTTGGTGGTGTGGAGGCATGGACCAAAATCCCATGGAAGCGCTTCATAGTCCTAGGGCTTCCGAACCATACCTCCTCGCCGCACTGCTCCGTATCTTGCAGATTACGGACCCAAGTCAATCCGTGATAGGGAGTGCACACGGCCGGTGCCTGTATATTGCGGACCCGCTGTTTGTGGCCGTGTACATGAGCCCTAAACTATGACCGTCAACAGATGCCATCCGTGTTGTATCAGTTATTTTTCACGGACCAAAGTAGTGCATCCCTCCACCATTTTTCCACTGACCCACAGTCATGGAAAACCACTGGTGTGTGAACAGAAACATTAGGCCTCGTTCACATTTCTGTTTTTTCACAAAAATGCATTATCCGCACTTTCCACGGACAGCACACCTACCCGTTGATTTTAATTGTGTTTGTTAACACATCATTGGTTTTCCACCGACCGTAGGTCAGTGCAAAAATCACAGAGACATATACTACTTTGGTCGTGAAGTCTATGTATCCGTGAAAAATAACTGACAACACAGATGGCATGCGATTTCTGTCAGTGTTTCATGAACCATTGGTAGAAGATGCTTTAGAAATTAATTCTCAGCCTAGCAGAGTCTGTGGAATACGGATGATACATGGAGGGAAGAAAAATGGGCACAAGGACCAAACATGGATTTTTTACATCTTCACCAAAGAAAACACTGACAGATTTTCCACGGACATCAAACGGAACCTAAATGTAAACGAGGCCTCAAAAACTACGGATGACGTCCATGTGCATTCCATATTTTGCGGAACGGAACAGCTAGCCCCTAATAGAACAGTCCTATCCTTGTCCGTAATGCAGACAATAATAGGACAGGTTTTGTTTTTTTGCGGAACGGACATACGGAAACTTTATGCACATGGATTAACTTCCATTTTTTTTGCGGACCCTGTGAAAAGAATGTTTCCGTATACGGTCCGCAATAAATACGCAACGGACATGCAAAGAAAATAAGTTTGTGTGCATGAGGCCTGATTGTCAGCCAAAGGCAAGAGTGGAGCCTCCACAGAGATAAGGTATAAGGGAAAGATCCGCAGCTGTTCTGTGTTTTGGACCCTCACCTGGTTTTGGCTCATTATAACTGATTAAATAACTGATCAAACACTGACTGTGTGAAGCCTGCCTTAGGCTGCATTCACACGTCCGTGGAACAGGGACCGTGCGATACCGGACTGGCACCCTGCTTAGTGCAGGAGCGCACGGCGTCATTCGTTGCTATGATGCCGTGCGCTTCCTGCAGCCGCCGCTGTACAGTAGTACGCTCCTATGATCTATACGAGTGTACTACAGTGCAGCGGCGGTTGTGTGGAAGCTTGGCTGTGAGCAGTATTCCATCACCTTCAGACCGTGTTCACACCATAGTTAGCGTAGTGGTAGGACCCCATGCCATGCTGAGCGACCGTGACGTGGTGCATGAGGGGCTCCGATGTGTTCCTGACAGGAATATATTGGCAAGAGTCTCAGCTTTCAATATCTGCTTGTTTGACTATCTAGTATAGTCAGTGGCATATCCATTTGGTGCATTTTTTTCTGTGATTTTTATATTTATATTTTTCATCCGCACAATGCACCGTTTTGTGTAGGATGCCTTTGTGGTGCATGTGGTCCGCGCCAACATCCACCATTGTACGCAATTTTTGCTGGGGATGGCCACTTGCTGCGGTCCACATGCGGTGGGACTGCTCCCCCAATGAGAAACACGCTACAGTGTTTGGGGTCTGAGCAGTTCCCCCATATCAGCCACTATATTTCTGTGATTTGGAATAGGACTTCATACTCTCCCTGCTGCCCTGTGCATTGTACACACAGCAACAGGGAGCTTACCATGGCAGCCAGGACTTTAGTAGCGTCCTGGATGCCATGTTAACCGATTGGAGCCCCAGGAATACACTGCTGGGTCTCTGATCACAACTGCCACTGCATCACCAATGAGGAGGGGAGGGGAGAGGACCCTGTGGCCACTGCCACCAATGAGGAGGAGGGGAGAGGACCCTGTGGCCACTGCCACCAATGAGGAGGAGGGGAAGGGACCCTGTGGCCACTGCAACCAATGTTTCTAATACTGTGGAGGAGGGGAGGGCACACTGCGCCACCAATGAGAACTAACGTTTAATATACAAATACAGCCGGCGGGAGAAACACATTGCCGGCACCCGACCTCTGACAGGGCGCTGCGATCCGCGGCAGTTAACCCCTTAGGTGCAACAGGAGTGCCACCTCCTTCTCACTGTTTAATGCCGGCTTCAGAAGCGCCGCTACCTTCTCAAACAACTGATCAGCGGGGGTCCCGGGTGTCGGACCCCTGCCGATCAGATGCTGAATATCTATCCAGAGGATAGATCATCAGTTTAACCACTTCAGCCCCCCTAGCTTAAACCCCCTTAATGACCAGGCCACTTTTTACAATTCTGCACTACGCTACTTTCACCGTTTATTGCTCCGTCATACAACTTACCACCCAAATGAATTTTACCTCCTTTTCTTCTCACTAATAGAGCTTTCATTTGGTGGTATTTCATTGCTGCTGACATTTTCCCTTTTTTTGCTATTAATAAAAATTTAACGACATTTTTGCAAAAAAATGACATTTTTCACTTTCTGTTGTAAATTTTTTTTTAAAAAAACTACATTTCTATATAAATTTTTCTCTAAATTTATTGTTCTACATGTCTTCGATAAAAAAAAAAATGCAATAAGTGTATATTTATTGGTTTGGGCAAAAGTTATAGTGTTTACAAACTATGGTGCAAAAAAGTGAATTTCTGGCATTTTGAAGCAGCTCTGACTTTCTGAGCACCTGTCATGTTTCTTCAGGTGCTAGAATGCCAGGATAGTATAAATACCCCCCAAATGACACCATTTTAGAAAGAAGACACCCCAAAGTATTCGCGGAGGGGCATGGTGAGTTCATTTATCATTTCATTTTTTTTCACAAGTTAGCGGAAAATGACACTTTCTGAGGAAAAAATAATAATAATAAAGTTTCCATTTCTGCTAACGTCTGGCAAAAAAAAAAAATTATCTCCCACGGACTCACTATGCCCCTCAGTGAATACCTTGGGGTGTCTACTTTCCGAAATGGGGTCATTTGTGGGGTGTGTTTACTGTTCTGGCATTTTGGGCGTCAACGAGGAATAACTGGGCCGCCGCGATCACGCGTATCTGCGTGCGGCGGTCCAGAGGAGGTTAAACAAAGTGCAGAACCCCTTTAAGGGGGTGAACACATGCCAAACAGTGCACCCGGGACAGGGCATCTGCGTTTCCCTGTAACCGGCCTGCTCTGTGCTCCACCGTGAACTTGAAGTTCTGCATAGACAAAAACCATCTGGTGACCCGGGCATTCCTCTCTTTGGCCTGCCTCATCCACTTGAGAGGGGAGTGGTTGGTCACCAGGCGGAACTTTCTCCCCAACAGATAGTAGTGGAGAGACTCGAGTGCCCATTTGATGGCCAGGCACTGTCTCTGCTCTATTCTAAACCTGGTCTTGGCTGGGGTGAGCTTGCAGCTCAGGAAAACAACAGGATGCTACTCCCTGAGGATTTCCTGAGACAGTACAGCTCCGAGGCCTACTTCGGAGGCATCAGTCTGAACCACAAACTCCCTCTTACAGTCGGGCATCACCAAAACCGGTGACCCGCACAGGGCCGACTTCAAAGCGGAAAAAGCCTCTTCCGCCAGATCATCCCAGCGATCCACCACTGACTTCTGTCCCTTCAAGAGCTTTGTCAATGGAGCCGCTAAAGTAGCAAAGTGGGTAACAAACGTCATGTAATACCCCACCATCCCCAGGAATGACTTTATTTGCCTGGTGGTGACAGATCATGGCCAATTCCATATCGCCTCTATCTTACTCATCTCGGGTTTGATGACTCCGCGCCCAATGACATACCCTAGGTATCGTATCTCCTCCAATCCTATAGCACATTTTTTTGGATTAGCGGTTAGCCCAGCCCTTCGGAGGGAGTCCACTACGGCCTGTACTTTTGCCAGGTGACTCTCCCGGTCGGTACTATAAACGACAATATCGTGAAAGTAAGCCAAGGCATACAAACGATGTGGACGAAGCACAATATCCATTAACCGCTGGGATGTGGTGGAAGCGCCATGCAGGCCAAAGGGTAACACCTTACACTGATATAGGTGTAATAAAGGCAGTTTTATTTGGCAGCCTCCATTAAGGACCCTTTTGTGAGGTCCAAGACAGAAAAATACAGTGCCTGCCCTAATCGCTCAATTAACTCATCCACCCAGGGCAGGGTGGATTAAGGAAGTACGTCCAGGGCCTGCTTAGAGGAAAGGCTGTCAGCAATACGTACGGTGGCAGTCGCTTCACCTGCAACGGACAGAGGGGCCGGAATCCATTCGCCTAGACAAACCATCCACGGGCTGTTCTCATTACAGGTCTCCCTATCCTTCCAAGGCATCAGTAAAATGACATGGTGGACCTGCTCCGGCTTCCACCAACCTGGCTGGCATACCTTGTAATTTACGTCACCTACCTTCTCTAGTATCTCATAGGGCCCCTACCACCTAGCCAGGAACTTACTGTCCATGGTCGGTACAAGAACCAAGACCCGACCTCCCGGATTAAAGTTCTGGACCCGAGCCTCTCGATTATAGACCCTACTCTGGGCTCGCTAAACTGCCTTCATATGCTCCCTAACAAGTGGCAACACTGTCCCTATCCCTTCTTGCATTTTGGTGACATATTCAATGACACTTTTATGCGGAGTGGGCTGTTATTCCCACGCCTCCTTGGCTATGCCCGGGGATGTCTACCTTATAGCAGTTTAAAGGGCGAGAGCCCGGTTGAGGCCTGGGGCACCTCACGCACTGCGAATATTAGATAGGGCAGAAGGAGGTCACAGTCCCTCCCATCTTAGGACACCACTCTTTTTAGCATATTTTTTTAAGTTTGGTTAAATCTCTCCACCAGACCGTCAATTTGCCGATAGTAAACTGACATCTATAACGGTTTTATACGCAGCAATTTACACAGTTCCCTCATGACCTTCGACATTAAAGGTGTCCCCTGGTCTGTCAGAACCTCTTTAGGTATTCCTACTCGGGAAAACATCTCCATTAACTCCTTAGCTATGAGTTTGGCAGATGTATAGCGCAGTGGCACCGCCTCCAGGTACTGGGTGATGTAGTCACGGACGACTAAGATGTGTTGGTGACCCCTAGCGGACTTAGGTACTGGTCCTATGAGGTCCATGGCGATTCTTTCAAAGGGTACCTTGATAATCGGGAGAGGTACTAAAGGACTATAGAAGTGTGACTGGGGGCTAGTTATCTGGCATGTTGGGCAAGACCTACAAAATTCTTCCACCTCTCTGAACACACTGGGCCAATAAAACCGATGCAGTATATGGTCCTGAATTTTCTGTAATCCCAGGTGGCCACCGAGAACATGTTGGTGGGCCAGATCTAATACCAGCTTACGATATGCCTTGGGCACCAGCAACTGTTCAACATTCTCACCCGTAGTTGGGTGATACAATACAACAAATCATGGTGAACCACAAAACACGGAAAAACCGACTTGGCTCCGGGTTGTCGACTATTAACACATCCTCCCAGGCTCGGGATAGAGTCTGATCTCTGGGTTGTGCCATGCCGAAATTGTCACTGGAGACATTCAGGTCTCCCAATTCAGGTCCTGGCGGCAACTGCTCCACCTCCCCGACCTTCACATTCAGCGGGGTTGTCTCCCCCTTATCCACCGGAGTGGCAGTCACCCCTACCGCTAGCCCTTCTACCTCGGGCTCCCAGGGTTCTGGCCTCCCATCTGAGCAAGGCCAATCCGTTGGGGCACCAGAGCGGTGCGGTAGTCTTTTAGGTCTCCATATATAGATAACACGCCGACTTTCAGGCCAGTAAACTCAGTGGGTCGCACTGGGGTAGCCCTTACAAGGGTCACCAGACTCCCCTAGTCCAAGAGCCACTGCAGGAGTGACTCCTACCTCCACCTGACACAAATGTTTGTTATCTGGCATACAGCGACTGTCCGTAACCAAAGTTTGTGTCCATGGGTTCAGCTAGATGTGGACAGTCGGCCCTTACAGATTATCGGGGCCAGATCCACATTGGGTACGTCCCAAGCGATCTTTTTTGGCTCTGGCCGACTCAGTGCTGGAGGGGGTGTGGCAAATCCCTCCAGAACTTGTCAGCCACAATACCGTCCAGCATAGCAGTAGGATTCAGTACTTTGGGCTGTAGAAATTTTTACAACAGGTGCAGCTAATCATAATTTTGTGGTCTCATTGGCTTGGCCGGGTTAAACTCCCACTGATTCACCCGCTGGGCCCGGACCAACACATTAATCCCCAGTCACGCCAGGATCTCACCTTGACTTTATTGTAGTCCGCAGCTTGCTCGTCCGGTAAATCAAAATAAACCTGTTGGGGTCCTGATGCCAGGAACGGAGCGATGACCTCAGCCCACTGGTCTCGGGGTAGACTCTCCCTCACGGCACCTTCTCAAACACCGCCAGGTAGGTCTCGACGTCATCCATTGGTGCCATTTTGGGGATCGCCATGTGGACTGCTTTCCAGGCATCATGGACCCCCTGAGATGCTGCTGCCGTCTGTAAGGCCATCAAGTGTTGCAGCGCCAGCTGGGTCATTTCTTGCTGTCGCTGATTAGCCTCCTGTTGGTGCTGGTTCGTTTCTTGCTGTCGCTGGTTAGCCTCCAAGAGGGCCTTCACTACAGCCTCTATTTTGTCTAGTGACACTGGTTACAATTTAGCGGGCTTAATCAAGGACATAAAACTGTGCCCGGAAAAAATGAAAAACAAAAATATTCCGGTTTTGAGTCAGCCTCGCTGCGTTTGCTCGCATCCTCCACCAATTGTGGGGATCCGCTCTGGTAGGCAGCAGGGCTGTGGAGTCGGAGTCGGAGTCGGAGTCGGAGTCGAGGAGTCGGAGTCGGAGGCAATTTTGGGTACCTGGAGTCGGAGTCGGAGTCGGCAAAAAATGGACCGACTCGACTCCGACTCCTACTAGATTTAAATTGGAATAAAAAAAAATTGGAATAAAAAAAAAGCAAGTTTAAATGTCCCAATTCAGATAAAGTTATAATTAATTACTTCTCTACTGTAAGAATAAAGGCCAATGCATGCAGTGCGTCACGTTACCGCTAAACAAAGACGTTAAGTGACCGTGAAGAAGCTTTTCATATGCTTTACTATGCAGTTAAAGGGACACTGACAGGCTGATATATCTGCTGGTATTCATCAGAGGATTAGGAATACAACTAGACGACTGTTACCCCCAGTTGAGGTTTACTTGTGTTTAAAAACGTTTTAATCAATATGCAAATTCTCTACCTTTGTGCCCAAGGGGCAGGCGCACATGTAGAGTACTGGCAGCACTAGACAGGACTAGGTAGCGAGGAGGAAGAGAGAAAGCTGGCACAGCCTCAGCATAGCCAGACGAGGCTGCTGCCAGCACTCTACACGTGCGCCTGCGCAGGAATTCAGCGCTCGGCTAGCCTGAAAAAAAGGCCAGTGCAGTGAATAATAACGAGGGGAACAGCGCTGGGAAGCTGTACTGGCGCGGCTGGGCACAAAGCCGCAGGAGACGCTGCCCCATTGGGCACAAAGATAGTGAATTTGCATACAGATTAAAATGTTTTTTAAACACAAGTACAGCTTAACTGGGGTAACATTAGTATAGTTTTATTCCTAATTCTCTGATGAATACCAGTATATATATATATCTTTAGCTGGAAAATCAGCCTGTCAGTGTCCCTTTAAGGAGCGGCAATACTTACACTTTCCATTGTCTTGTGGTCTGCTGTTACAGGGACCCCATGGTTATCCTCGCTCTCACTGATAACTGATTAAGGACTGGAGACACTTGTATAAGTGAAGGGAATGGATAGTCAATAGTTCAAGACTGAAGCTGTAAACCATTTGAAAACTGCTATCATTCAGCTAAGGCTATAAAACATGTAAACTCAGATTGTTAGCTTAAATTTTAAACATGACTATGGGATTCTACTAGGAAAATCATGTTTTAAAATAAATGCCCCTTCCCCTGCCCCTTCCTGGATTCTCCCACTGCTCTATCTTCAGCAGAAGATCAGCACACAAAGGAGAAGGCAGCAGCTTCTGCTCAACTACCTCTCTGTGCTAGAGGAGATTAGAAGAACTTGGTGGAACAGCTTCGTATTTGCATATTAAATACAGAGGAGTCGGAGTCGAGGAGTCGGAGTCGGAGTCGGAGTCGGAAGTTTCAAAATCTGAGGAGTCGGAGTCGGAGTCGGAGTCGGACAATTTATCTACCGACTCCACAGCCCTGGTAGGCAGGGTGAGCGGACACAGAACAGAGGCACCAAAAAACAGATTTTGATTCAGGCAAGCAGGTTTAACAGCTCAGTAAACAACTTCACCTTAGTTGAAAGTCCTGGTGTTCATTCACACCATGCTGCAGGTTCTGCATAAAGAGTCCAAGTCCACGTTAGGGTTGTTTCAGGTATCGAAGTTTCGATACCCAATCGATACTTTTCTCTGGTATCAAGCTCGATACCAGGATTAGTATTTTATCGATACTGGGCTGCGCTACTGCACAGCCTAGTATCAGAGAACGTGGCTGCGCCGCTCTCAGCGCGGCCATGTCCTCCTCGGCAGCACGAGGAGAAGGAGGCAGTCTCTCCCGCCCCCTGTGCTGCTTCCACCAATAGAGCGAGAGGGGGGCGGGGCGGGGTCACTGGCCACCAATGAGGAGTGACTTTTACTATACAGATGCAGGCAGAAGAAGCTCATTGCCGGCACCTGCCTGTGACCGGGAGCTGCGATCCGCGGCAGTTAACCCCTCAGGTGCGGCACAATAAGCTTCTTCTGCCTGCATCTGTATAGTAAAAGTCACTCCTCATTGGTGGCCAGTGCGCCCCTCCCCAGTATTAAAGACATTGGCCCATGCCCCCTTTCCCCATTATTAAATACATTGGTGGCCAGTGCACCCCCCCATCCCCCATTCCTTCCTCGCCCAGTATTAAAAGCATTGGTGGCAGTGGCCACAGGGTCCCCTCAGCTCCTCCTCATTGGTGGCAGTGGCCGGAGTCCCAGCAGTGTAATGCTGGGGCTCCGATCGGTTACCATGGCAACCAGGACGCTACTGAAGTCCTGGCTGCCATAGTCTGCTCCCTGCTGCCGTGTGCACAGGGCAGCAGGGAGAGGGTGAGATCCTATTCACCCTGATAGAGCTCTATAAGGGTAAATAGGATGAAAAGATCCCAGGTTCTAGCCCCTAAGGGGGAAATAGTTAATAAATAAACTGATAAAAGTTAAAAAAGTACACCAAAATATTAAGTATAAATCACCCCCTTTCCCAATTTTACATATAAAATATATAAACAATAAATAAAATATTACATATCGCTACATCTCAAGTCCAAACTATTAAAAAAATCCCCATAAAAGAAAAAGAAAAACTGCACAATTCGCCATTTTATGTTAGTCGCCTTGTCCCCCCAAAAAATAGGATCGGACTGCTGTATTATTGGCCGGACGTTCCATAAAATGAGGAATGCACGCGGCTTTTTCTGGCTTTTTTTTTTTTTGCGTGGGATCGAATGGTATCGAGTATCGCAATACTTTTTTATGGTATCGATACCGAATCAAAATTTTGGTACCGAAACAACTCTAGTCCACGTGTGTTTACACTTTGCCAACCGGTCCCCGCCAGGATGTAGTCGACCTGTCTTCCCCAAACAGGTCACAAGCATTTATCCAGGCACCTCATCTCCCCCTGCTGCCATCCAGCTGGCTTTTAAGACAGTTAGGTTTCGGCAAAGCCCGGACCGGCACCTAAGATCAAGTCCGATGCTTGACCTCACCTGGCTGTCAATCAGTCCAGCAGCACATGCTGGGAAGAAAATACCTTCCCCTCCACACCAGACCTTTTACTGTGTCACAGCCCCTAAGACCTCTTTTATATCGGTGTCACGTGTGACACCCGGATAAGATGCGGGTGCGTTGCGGTAAAATTAACAATTTTTCTGTGCAAGCAAACTGTTTTAATGCGTTTTGCACGCGCGTGAGAAAAATCGGCATGTTTGGTACTCAGACCCGAACCCCGACTTCATCACTGAAGTTCGGGTTTGGGGTAGGTGTTATGTCAATTTTATTATTTTCCCTTGTAACATGGTTATAAGGGAAAATAATAGCATTCTTTAATAATAGCATTCTTTAATACATAATGCTTAGTAAAAATACAATTGAGGGTTAAAAAAATAAAAATAAAAATTAACTCACCTCCTCCAATCGATCGCATAGGTGCCGGTCTTCTGTTCTCTCTTCAGCTGTGGGTAAAGGACCTGTGGTGATGTCACTGAGCTCATCACATGGTCCATCACCATGGTGATGGATCATGTGATGAGCTCAGTGACATCACCACAGGTCCTTTACCATGTTATAAGGGAAAATAATAAAGATTGGGTCCCCATCCCGATCGCCTCCTATGGGGCCTGCGTTGCGTGAAAAACACACAATATAGAGCTTGCTGCGATTTTCACGCAACACACAAGTGATGCGTGAAAATCACCACTTACGTGCACAGCCCCATAGAAATGAATAGGTCCAGATTCAGTGCGGGTGCAATGCCCGTGTGAAAGGGGCCTAAAGGTGCAGTTACACTGCACCATATAACAGAGGATCGTCAGGAAGGAAGCTTTCCTTCCTGACAATCGGCTGCTCGTCCAGTGAGGTTGAAGCTCTGCATTTATATGCAGCGATCACCTCCACAGTATAAGGACAAGCGATCACTATTGCGATTGCTTGTTCCCATACACTACAGATCGCTGCCCAGAAACAATAATTGGTGTGCCTGCACGAACGACAGGATCACCCGATGAAGGAGAGTTTCAATCATTCAATGTGTGATCAGCAGCATATTTAGACGGCCAGACTGTCGGGAACGAGTATTCGCAGGAATGTTCGTTCCCAATAATCTGCCTGACACTCACGAAACCCACTTTTTGATGGATCTGCTTACATTGGTGGACATCCGCAAAGTGACCATGATAATCTTCTGTGGAGATTCTAACTAAGGAACCAAAACCTGGACAAATCCTCCTCATTTCCCTCCTTCTCAGACACATTAAAATAATCTCCTTTCTCGTTATCATATAGTAGATGTTTGGCGAGAAACACATCCCACCACAAAGGACCATACACATTTTTCGGCACCACACCTTCACACCTCAGGTACTTAACTCAAAGAG
This sequence comes from Bufotes viridis, assembly GCA_033119425.1. Lineage (NCBI taxonomy): Eukaryota > Metazoa > Chordata > Amphibia > Anura > Bufonidae > Bufotes > Bufotes viridis. The sequence goes on from JAKVIS010001525.1 coordinate 15,649, forward strand.
ACGCTCTGCACCATGGTCTAACCAAAGTCCTGTGCCCATCTCTTGCGTGTAAGCCTCAAACCCCTTCTTGGTTTGTTAGTGACTCACTCTTAGCGATCCCTGATCCCCGATGTGTTGTCTTCCATCAAAGCAAGCCTAGAGGAGTACTTAGATTACTGCCTCCTCAGTCTCTTCTCATTTTTCCCTTAGAGAGGCCCATAAAACAGTACTCTGACAGCCGCCCACCGTAGTCACGAACAGACTCTTAAACAGAGGGAACTCAAGCAAAAGGTCTCCCAATCAGAAGTGATGGCAAAAGTGAAGCCCGCCAAAGACGCCCATCAAGCCCCCGTGTGAGGACAGAGCTCGATCTTTGTTTTACCGATACTGTTGAATGCAAACGCCGTTGGTCCCGTCAGAAATACTCTACCCTAAATAATAAGCCGTCCACCCCACTGGCTAGGATACTTAGATCTGCCTCGCCTGTTGGCCCCTTCGATAAACTCTGCACTAGTCAAGGCACAATAACCACCAATCCTGGAAATGTAACCTCAGAGTTTAAAACCTTCTCGTCTGACTTGTATTTACAACCACAGGCCCCCTCTTCTGAGCAGATTTCTGCCTATTTGCAAGAGGTTAAAGAGAAACTTAACTTTTACACTAACTTTTAATATGTTGTCCCTAACCCCCTAAAAAAATCTTTTTTTAAATTTACTTTATTAATTTTCTATTTTTACCATACCTTTTCACCCCTAAAGCGCAACCATTCACTGGTCCACTAAAACGCAGTCCTCTCTACACCGCTGAGCTGTCAGCAGTGTACGGGGTACTTATTTTATGAATGGGGCTGCAGCAGGGCAGGGAGTACAGGCAGGAGCGCTCATTGCTGTTCCTGCCCGTGCTCCCTGAACTATTACTAACTGCCGGCATAGGACATGGGTACCTGTACCCATCTACTATGCCAGGATTAGCTGAGCGGAGAGGGCTCCTGCTTCTGCCTGCTTCGCTCAGCTAAGAGAACTGCATGCAGTTCCCCTACCCTACCCCATACCAGATTCACTACCATTAGTGCCCTCAAAATTCTGAAACGTCCAGGCGGCTTTTTGGCACTACTTCCTCTACTCTCAACCTTTACCTAGCTAAATGTTTTCGGTTCACCAGAAATCCCTTCAAGTCGCCATTTCAATGATTCCGAAACCCGAAAAGCATCCTCTTGATAAAGCCAATTACCACAAACTTTTAGCCGCTTGCCTCAAATACCACTTTATTTTCCCTGACAGTCAAGGATTAAGTGGGCTTTATCTCAAAAAGACAGGCTCCAGATAATATTAGATGCATGACCCATCTTATTATCCATGTCTGCAATGATAGGGACATGTCGACCCTGGATATTTATAAAGCCTTTGACACTTTGTCACGATCCTACTTGTTTTCTGTGTTAAGTTCCTGGGGTGTCGTCTTAGAGTTTATTGCATAGCTTTGAGTGCTTTATGCTAAAGCTTTCATGCGTTACAAGGCCTTCATTCTGAGCTATTCCCTATAAAGTGGGGCTCGCGGCAGTGATGCCCTCTGTCCCCTTTACTGCTTATATTAGAACCAGAACCCCTAGCGATCCGTATTAGTAACAGTCCTAACATTAAAGTTGTGGAACTTGCGCCCATAGACCACAAATTGTGTATGTTCGTGGATGACATTCTTATACAGTTATCATCACCTCATACCTCCCTCACAAACTTGCTCTCAAATTGTCCAGGTTTGGGGCAATCTCTGGACTATCAATAGTGCGAAATCAAAAGCCTTCAATCTGTTGCTTCCGCCATCAGAAGTTTCACAACTTTTTTCAAAGTTCACTCATCAATGGTCATCGGGAACCTGTAGTACCTAGGGCAGGGATAAGCAACCTCCGGCACTGTTCTGCAACTCCGAGAATCCTCCTTGGGGGGAGGAGGTGTTACAAGAACAGCCAAGTACGTGTGCATGATGGGAGTTGGAGTCTCATAGCAGCTGGAGTGACGAAGGTTGCTGATCCCTGACCTAGAGGTTCGCCTAACAGCCTCCTACAATGCAGTCTACTTACATAAGTACTTAATTCTCTAGGTAGCTATGTAAGAGATACAATACAGTAGTATTTCACCAATATCTATTTCTATCCAGGACAGCCTACAAGGTGGCGGGCTACCCCTCAACTGCTTGAGGGGTTTGCAATCATTAGGTGACATGCTACATATATGGTGGGCCTGCCCCAGGGGAAAGTCCTTTGCATTAGAGTCTACTGTCCTATCAACTTGGTAGCGAGCTATAATATCAAGAAGGACTTCTGAGAAGCTTTACTTAATAAGCAAATCCCGAGAGTACCTCCAAACCAACGAAGACTGATAGGCTTAGTCTTCTTGGCCAACAAACAGACAATTGCGGTGTCCTGGTGGGTTTACATGACCTAATTATTATCGGGTAGGTTTTCAGGGACGAATGTTCCTACAAATGCTTATTCCTGAAAATCTGCCCATCTAAAGGTGCAGCCGATCACCCGATGAATAAGGGTGAAACAGTTGTTCCCGTAGGCACCTATTTATTGCTTGTGGGCAGCAGATCATACTGTCTAAATAGCGATCTTCTGGCCAGAAACGGATGCTGAGGACGAACGCTTCACCCCCTCTAAACGAGCAGCAAGTTGTCCGGAAGGAACGCTGTCTTCCCGATAATCGGCTTCTCCTCAGAGAGCGTAAACTTTTTAGAAGTTAATCATATAGAAGTCTTGTCTACATTTAACAAAAAATTAACTTCCTTTCTAGCAGACCGTCATAACTGGTTCTTGGAGGTCTGGAGCCCTTGGACAGAGCACTCTTTCACAGATCGCCACAGCAGGACCCTGCTCTCTATCCAAGAGTCCATCTATCTATGCTGATAAACAACTATTCTACACCCACCACCCTGCAAGAGGCCCTTCCCCATCCCCCCAGTTTGTCCAAAGTCTGTCTACCATGTTTATTTTATAACATTAAAGGGGTTGTCTCATCTGAGACACTGGTGGCATATCACTAGGATATTTTACCAGTGTCAGATGAGCGCAGGTCCCACCTCTCCCACTTTTATGGGGATTGTGAAAATAACCAAGCAAGTGTGCTCTGCTGTTTTTGGAAGTTTAATAGAAACGAACGTAGAGTGCACTGTGCAAGCGTGACCACCGCTCCTCTCATTTCCATGTGACTGCCATAGATAACCGAGCCAGCTGCTCTCCGCTCACTTGGGTGGTCCCATTCTGGAGATCGGTGCACGTCCAGGAGGTGGGACCCACACCTATCTGATATTGGTGGCATATCCTAGAGTCACCGTCTCAGATGAGACAACCCCTTTAAATTATTTATATTTTACAAACCACTGACAGAACAGAGACGCCGTCCATGTTGTATCAGCCGTTTTTACGGACCCGCAGACTTCAATGGGCGTGTTTGGTCCACATTAAAGACCAAAAAAGTACAAGTCTCTCTTGTTTGAATAAACACCAAAAAAATTAATGGGTACGTGTGTTGTCTGTGAAGAACATGGACAGCACACGTCCGTGATTTGCTGACGTGTATAAAAAGTGTTAAAAGGGTTATGGAGACTTTAATACTGATGACCTACCCTCTAGATAAGTCATCAGTATCTGATCTTTGGTGGTCCCACACCTGGGACCCCAACTGATCAGCTGTTTTGCTCCTGCGGGTTCCGCAGCCTTCTTGCAGCGTACCAATCACAGCGCCGTACATTGTATAGTGACTGTGCTTGGTATCGCAGCTCAGCCTCATTCACTTCTATGGGGCTTAGCTGTGCCTAGACCATGTGACCGATAAACGTGATGTCCCGTGGCCTAGGCAAAGCTGTGAGAAGGCCGCGGCGCTACTGTGAACACCGCTGCCTTCTCGAAAAGCTGATCAGCGGGGGTCCAGGGCGTTGGATACCCACCTTCCAGCGGATAGGTGATCAGTATGTAAGTCTCAGAAAACCCCTTTAACACACCAATTATTCACATTTAATGAAATATGTTAAAGAAAATAAAAGAACAAGTGAAATTGTTCCCTTAGCAAAGATCAGTAGGGGCACCAGCACTACGTGCCCGTGCCACCGCTGCGGATGTGTGGTAATGTGCAGGACGAGTTGTTATTCCTTCGGCTCGGTCCTCTGGGTCCGCCGAGAGATACAGCGGCGAGGATGAGCCTGTGTGATCACGGGGCTGCAGTACAGCACTGCAGCACTCCCACTGCTGGCACAATACACACCGTACCCGGAGGCCCCGCAAGTGCACCATGACAAAGTCCTGCCTGATGAACTCCGACATATTTTTCTAGTTTTGCTATCCATTCAACCTTTGAAATGCCCCTTGCAGATAGGCTGGAGAATGCTTTATCACCCCATGTGAAATATGTGACAGTGACATATGACATCCCGCAGTGTTTATGCACCGGCATGTACTCGCTGCACCTTCCCAGGGATTAAAGGGAGGGAGGGTTTTGGAGCACGATGTGTTTGTTTGCAACAATGTCATCTCAGCAAAGACAGAATACATGAACCGGGAGGAATAGAAACTGCATCTACAAGCGATATAGACCCCGGAAGTACTGACGGGGGTCTGACCGGATCGGCTACGGCGCTCGCCGCTTCATTGTTTTCCCATGCACAGCAGCTACTCCATACAAAATGGTGTCCCTGACACTACAGGATGGGACTATGCTGGGATTTCACTGCAAGTACACGCCAAAATAGTGTGGAAAATATGTAAAACCCCAATCAGATTTGATAACCCCCATCGTCCATGTGTACTACACTGCAAATCTGTGTCAATTCCACTATATCTGGAAGCGGCGTGCTCCCTCGAGTGCTATATCATGGCGTTATTCCCCTATAGGCTACCTGCACACACAGCGGAATACGTGCGTTATCTCTGCGTGGATTTCCGTGCGGAAAAAGTGCAGCGTAATACGGGACAGAAGTTGCAGATTTGACTAATCTCATATCCACTTTGCTTTTTATTACCGAGTGGAAAGTGACCTGTTGTGTGGTTTCTAAAATCCGCAGGATGTCAATTGTTCGTGCGATCCCGCACCTTCTGTACTGCGGTTTTCCCAAAGACTTCAACGGGGGCGTTATCAAAACAGAAAACTCGCATTAAAAAAATGGCATAACAAACGCACTAAAACCATGAGAAATAATACTGATTTATGTCTGGTTTGTTGCAGATTTTATGCGGATTTTTTGCATACAAACCTGCCTGGGTACCCTTCGGCCGCCTGCACACGTTGTTGTGGAATACTTGCGTTTTTTCTGCGAGGACTCCTGTGCAGAAAAAAACGCAGCGTATTACAGAACCAGCAAAGTGTGCGAGATTTCACAAATCTCATGTACACTTTGCAGATTTTTTTCTGTGCGGCTGCTGTACAGATTTCTAAATTTGAAGCATGTCAATTATGTTTTCAGCTGGGCCGCCCATGATAGAGATGCCTATTCTTGTCCGCAAAACAAACAAGAATAGGACATGTTCTGTTTTTTTTTTGCGGGGCCACGGAATGGAGCAGCGGATGCAGACAGCACGCGGAGTGTTGTCCACATCTTTTACGGCCCCATTACAGTGAATGCGGACCCAAACAACGGTGGTGTGCACGAGCCCTAAGCTGCGGATTTCCCCCTTTTCAATGGAAGGTTGAGATCTGCAGTAAAACCACATCTAATCTGTCGCACAGCTGGTTAAAAAAGGGGAATTGCGACTATTTTACGACTACAATAGTCGCAACTCCCTTAGTAAATGTGCCCCAATGAATGGATCTTAAGGAACAAAAACGCTTGTGTGCCCTGCCTTTCATATTTTCCATAGACCTTTGCAGCAAAAAAACGCAGATGCAAAAAACACCCCTAAAAAACTATGGGGGAGATTTATCAAGACGGGCGAGGTGTGCACCAGTCTTGAGATCTCATACTTGCCTCTTCATAAATTAGGCGCATCCTCCCGCAGTCCGTGCGCCTGAAGAGAAATCTACGGCCACTCAGAGCGGCCGTAGATCTCTGGCTTTATTTGCACCAATAGACTGTCGGAAATGAAGATAAATCTGTCTCTGCAGCTGGCCACGGCGTTGAGAGCGTTGAGAACGGCGTAAAAAAGGCACTAGTGACTATGGGGGTCATTTACTATACTGAAATACGCCTAAATGAGTTCAGGTGCAGATGGCAGCTTAACGGGTAGTGGCGCCGCTATCTTGCGTCTTTGCCCATCTCACACCAGATCTAAAATTGTGGGCGAGGCATGGGCGAGGAAGGGCCCGTCTCATTCATCATTTTCTACATGTTTTAGAGTTTTAGACGTATAAAATTGTCTAAATATAAGACAGCTGGGAAGCCGTGTTACATTTAGAACTGGGGCTGAATGCGCCGAAGTTATGGAGAGGGCGATCTTCATAACTTTGGGGGATCCATCGCCAGTCCTGGGCCTTTATTAAGATTGGCGTCTATTTTTTTAAAAAAGTTGCAAGCACATTTGTGACTTTTTAACGCTACTTTTCGGGTGCAAGGAGATGATAAATATCCCCCTAGGTGCGAGTCCAGCCTGAAGGTCCGTATCCACACCCAGTTTTATTTTCTTCGTCACGTGAACAATAACCATATCCTTGCATTACTCCTCGTGCTCCTTTTGCTCCACTGCACAAACTTGTCCGCACCCAGAAACTGCGCCAGTAAAAAGAAATAGGGGGAGGATATTCTTATGGCAAAAAAATTTTAAAAATAAATCAACATTTAAATTATTTTTGGGCACATCAGCAATCGTGACGCGCCATATATCGTTGCGGAGCTCTTAAAGGGAAACAGACATATAGACATCTACGTTACTACTCATTATGTCGACTGTAGATTTTTGCAGCCATTAATGGGTCTGGAAGGAAAGCCTTTGGGAAAGCGTTTTTTCTGTATGTCGGATATGGGATCAGATCCCGTTTCTGAGCGCGTACATTATTCTCGGAGATGATGGAAACGTTATTAATTGCATTTTTTTTTTTTTTTACCGCAAGGCAAACAGCCGTTTCAACCACTGGAACATTTGGCATTATTTTAGCGCCCTGACCATTACAATCACCACTGTTGGGATCGTTAATGATTGCCGTCACGCCTGTGCCCAGGATAACTAATCAATTACTAATCAGCCACTGAATTATAGCCCAGAACCAATGCGCCTTTCTCCTCAAGGTCAACCCATCTTTCCTCCACAGGATTTCACACAACCTCTGGCAACTTTTCCCGGTCCACAGCCCCCTGCATACCCCCATGTACCTATCACACACAGCCTGCTGCAGCTGCTCCTCACTAACCACCCTCCAATTAACGCAGTTTGATTAGTAAATGGTTAATGACGGCAGGTGAGGTGCGGGGATCGGGTAGGGTTACCTTATTTGCGATCACTTGGTAACAGATCGATGAAACAATTCCTGGTGTCCTTCTTTCGCTTTGCTTATAAAGCTGGCGAGCGACCCGATCGCCAAGAGCACTTTGACAACTGGGAGCTTAGTGCGCAGGCGCCCGCGCTGGATCACGGGAGATGTAGTTTTTCCCAGCGGAGGCGCATGATAGCTGGCTGGGAGTGTGTAGTTTTCCAGAACTGCAGTGTCAATAGCCGTGAGCCTGCCTCCCTCCTGTCAGATGATATACACTGCGCAACCACACAGGCATGCCAAGCCGCCTCCGTCATAGAGCATGCTGCTGTGAGGTCATCAGCGCCTTGTCATATCCTCATAAGAGGTTTACTGTGGCCAAGACTGGTGCAGGCGGCAGCAGCCAATCACAACGCTTCTTTCATTCTGTAACCTGCACTGGGAAAATTAAAGCTGGATTTCTATTGGTTGCTATAGGCAACCCCTTCCCCTGGGTATTATGGCTCATGCACACGATTGTATGTATTTTGTGGGCCGCAAAAAATACGCATGACGTCCGTGTACATTCCGTATTTTGCAGAACGGAATAGCTGGCCCCTAATAGAACAGTCCGTAAATTCGGACAATAATAGGACATCTTTTATGTTTTGCGGACATACAGAAACAGAATGCCAAGGAGTAACTTCCGTTTTTTTTGCGGACCCATTTGAATGAATGGTTCCACATACAGTACGCAAAATAATGGAATAGAACGGAAAGAAAATACGTTTGTGTGTATGAGCCCAGTAAATAATATTTGCACATAATTCACTCCCTGTATGTGGTGGGTGAACCTAGAAAAATTTTCCATCTTACACGCTGATGTGTCCATATATTTTATTGGCTAAAAGGCATATTCTTGGTGTAAATTAGTGAATTACATGGCCTAATGATCCAATCAACTCCTTAGCCATCAAAATGTTTACATTAGCCCCGCTACAAACAGTTAAAGGCACATATCCAACAGAAGGTACAACGGCATGGCACAGTTGTGACGCAGCCGCGCATCAGTTGGGTACAGCATGCCGGTAATTACACTCGTTAGTACCTCACTGTTTAGGCTAGGGCTACACGGAGACATGTATCGTGCAACAAAAAAGGGTACAGCCACACGGCGACATTTCATGTGATGTATTTGAATGGTGTCACAATGTGACATGCTGCCACTGTGATGCAACAGTCACAAAAAATCCGACTTAGATGGACTTTTCACAACTGTTGTGTCGCGGTGGCATCATGTCACATTGTGACACCATTGAAATACATTACATGAAATGTTGCGCAACTTTGCGCAGACACATGTCGCCATGTAGCCCTAGTATTAGGACTCATGCATATGAACATATTTTTCTTCCGTTTCCATCCTGTATTTTTACAGGTCCGTATGCAGACCTATTCGTTTCAATGGGGCTTGAAAAAACGGACTTTACTCTGTGTGCATTCCGTGTCTGTATGTCCTATTCTTGTACCGCTTTGTGGACAGGTATTGTTATAATGGATGGTTGTACCCTGTTTATGTTTTATTGTAATAGCACAGGTCCTCTGCAGCAGCGCCACGCCAAGATTCCTCAACCACCACAGAAACCCTCACCCTCTGAAACTGACAAAAATTTGCAGTAAAACACTGCAGCTTTGAGGAGTGGTGCTAAACCATATGGCACACTACCGCAACATGAAAACCCAGCCTTAGGCCCCATTCAGACGTCCGTATTGTGTTGCGGATCCGCAACACACCATGCCGGCACTCCCCGTAGAGATGCCTATTCTTGTCCACATGCTGCGGATAAGAATAGGACATGCTCTAACTTTTGCGGAGCCGCGGCCGGATGTTTCGGGGCAAATGCGGAAGCGGAGAGCACATAGTGGCTTATGCACACGACCGTGTGCCGGCCGTGGTCGTAATGCGGCCCAGATACAGCGGGTCCGCAATACACGGGCACCGGCCATGTGCATCATGGACCCATTCACTTGAATGGGTCCGCGATCCGAGAGATGCGGTACAGAAGGACGGAGCGGAACCCCACGGAAGCACTACAGAGTGCTTCCATGGTGTTTTTGGCTGTGCCTCCGCACCGCAAAAAAGTAGTGCATGCGCTATTTTTTTGCGGAGCGGACGGATCACGGACGCATTCAAGTTGACTGGGTCTGGAGCTCGGATGTTGCCTGTGTATTGGGTCCCCAATGCACGAACTGCCGGCACACATTCGTGTGCATGAGCCCTAAGAAATAGATCCAAGCGGCTCAAAAGTTACCTCCAAATAGCGGTATCTTCTGCATATCTTATGTGCTTTGGAGGAAGAAATAATTGGCAGATTGGACATATCTCATGCTGACATGCCCAATCCTTTGCTTTCATGGAAGATAAGCTGCTGTCAGAGGTGTCTGTCTGGCAATGACTTGCCCCCCTCTGTTTTCATCCCCGCAGCAGTACAGGGACCAGGAGTGGCACGGGAAGCAAGGTAGGTATATTCATTGTGAGGGGCCCGGCATTTGGGGGGAGGGGGGGGCAGTTTATAGCTTTGGATAACCCCTCTAAGGAGCGTAGAAAACACCGGTCTTGATTAATCTCCCCCCACAGTTTTTTTTTTCTACATTTTTTTGACTTTTAAAAAACACCATGCATTTCATATATTTTTTTTACAAACATGTTTATATTTTACGTGCACTTTTTTCTACCATTTTTCCAGTGGAAAAAAAATACAAAAAAAGCACCATACCTAGAGCATACTGCATTTTATAAGAAAACGCCACTGACCCAAAAGTCGCACCCAAGTGAAGAAAAGTGGCATAAAAATAGCAGTTTGCAGATCTCCATCACAGCTGACATGTGGCTGCAGATGAAAAACAGTGCAGGATAAACAATGCAAAAATTGCAGCGTTTTTTTTTTTTTTTTCTGACGACATACAAATCATTGGCCTCGGTCCACAGTGGCCACGTGGCAGATTACTTATAGCACTAAATGGATAAGACCTTTTTGTTCAGTGTGCTGACTTATTTGAAATGTTTGTATTTGCAAACCTTTAGCCATGGTTCATTGGTCTGCATGACGTATGTTGTGATAGTGTAGACTGGGAAAACCTTAACCCTTACCTTTGAAAGACTAATGACCGAGATATAACTACAACTGAATCAAAGAAAGTCAGGAAACAATGTATCTAATATAAAATGTGAGATATATAAAAAATGTGAAGCTATCTACAGTAACTACTGTATATGAAATAATTGCTGTAATAAGAATAGGGTGGAAAGGATTTCAAATTTGTTGCCCCATACCTTGCATATCATCAGCAGAATACAGACTAAGGGCTCATTCACACGACTGTATCCCTCTTTGCAGACCGCAAATTGCAGATCCGCAAAACACAGATACCGGCCATGTGCTTTCCGTATTTTGCGGAACAGAACATCCTTCCCCTGATAGAAATGCATATCCTTGTCCGCAATTACAGACAAGAATACGACATGTTCTACCTTTTTTGAGGGACTACGGAATGGAAGTACGGATGTGGACAGCACACGGCATCTTTTGCGACCCCATTAAAATGAATGGGTCCGCACCCATTCTGCAAGATTTTGGAATGGATGCAGACAGAAATATACAGTCATGTCAATGGCCCCTAAGGTTTACAGTAGTCAAATGGGATCTGTATCTGAAATAAAGTAGCAGATGCTCTTTCTGAATCACATGAGTGGCAAGACTTACAATGGACATAGAACAGAAACAAAAATGTCAGCTTCTCTCTAGTTTAAACAATTCACAATGACAGAGAAGACTTGAGATTACTGATATACCAGGCCCTTCTCATGACAGCAACCAAAAGATGAGGACAGTCTATGAGAAAGGTGCATGTATCCTAGCATGACAGGAGTGTAGTCCACCAAACATGTGCGTGACAGAAGATTATGAACAGAAAGCATAGAGTTAAACTGTTGTTACTGCCCAGGAGGTAGAAGAGCGATAAAAAATAATGTGACAATGACGCTTGTCATGAGGTAGGATATATTACAAAGCAAGTAAACAGTCAGTTCTTGATGTGTCGGAAGCAGTAAAAAAAAATAAAAAAAGGGTTAGCCTAAAAATATGAGTGAATATGACAAGGCCCATGTTGTGATGGCTAGACGAACATCTTCAAAACGGTTGGTCTTGTGGGGTGTTCCCTGTAGCTGGCCAGCTAAGACCTGTCCTAGGTTGCTAATACAGCTTTTATATGTGTATACAGCTAGACCTGCCAATAACCTTAACCCTGGGTTCAGACCTGAGCGTTCTTGAAACGCGCGTTTTGCGCGCGTTTGTGTCGCGTGTATTACAGCGCGTTTTTGCAAATAGGAAACGCGCATCGTACGCGCGTTCTTGTGATTGACTACTGTGGTGTCAATCACAATACGCGCGACAAACGCCCCCAAAAAAGCTCAAGTACTTGTTTATGCGTAGGGTGTTTTACAGCGCGTTCAAACGAGCTGTAAAACGCGAAAACGTGAACCAGTCCCATAGGGAAGCATTGGTTTGCAAAGTGTGAACTTAGGGTAATACAGTTCATATGTTTATATGTTAAAGACAAATGCAGAGTTATTTACGGTGACTTCATGTTTTGGATGTCATATAACAGTTATATATTTTGTTCACAGAAGCAAAAAGATAATATGCCTTTAAAGAGGACCTTTCATCACTTCTAAAGATATTAACTAACGATGCTCACATGTAGAGCGGCGCCCAGGGATCTCCCTGCACTTACTATTATCCCTGGACGCCGCTCCGTTCTCCCGTTAAAGGCTCCGGTCTCTGTGCTCACAAAGTTATAGTAGGCGGGGACTTGGGGGACTTGGTCATAGTAGGCAGAGCCTGCCGTTCATCTCCTTCTTTTTTTTCCTCCTTCTTTGGGAAAAGGAGATGAAGGGCAGGCTCCGCCTACTATAACCAAGTCCCCGCCTACTATAACTTTGTGAGCACAGAGACCAGAGCCTATACAGGGAGAACGAAGCGGCACCCAGGGATAATAGTAAGTGCAGGGAGATCCCTGGGCGCCGCTCTACATGTGAGCATCGTTAGTTAATATCTTTAGAAGTGATGAAAGGTCCTCTTTAAGATTCAGTAAAATTAATGTAATGTAAGCTTAATGACACAGCAGAATTAACAACAGAAAGCATAGAGTTCAACTGTTGTTACTGCCCAGTAGTCTTAACCAATCACAGCCAACCTCACTGTCTAAGGCTACTTTCACACTAGCGGCAGTTGAGTCCGTCAGGCTGTCCCGGCGGGTGAACAGCCTGTCGGATCCGTCCTGCCGCTAGTTCACGTGTGCCCCTGAACTACCATTCCGCCCCCATTGACTATAATGGGGGCGGGGGCGGAGTTCCGGTGGCAGCATGGCAGCGCACGACGATAGGCCACCGGACTAAAAGTACGACATGCAGTACTTTTAGACCGGCTGCTTCTCGCCGTGCTGCCACCGGAACTCTGCCTCCGCCCCCATTATAGTCAATGGGGACAGAGCGGCAGTCCAGGGGTACATGTCGACTAGTGGCAGGACGGATCTGACAGGCTATTCACCCGCCGGAACAGCCTGACGGACTGCCCTGCCGCTAGTGTAAAAGTAGCCTAAATGTAAGACAGCTCGGAAGTGAAGTTATGGAGATGGCCAGGAGTCTTGACCAATCACAGCCAGCCTCACACTAAATCTGTGTGGGAAATCCCCTAGCTAAATCTTCTCAGTATAGACCAGGGGAGGAGCTGAACAGACATTCACTCCACTAAGAGTTCAGTTTTATGGAAGCAAAGAGGCCAAAAATAGGTATTTAGAACAGTTATGATATGTTCCTATTGTTAGTGGTTAGAACTGAACTAGTTATATGTGTTTACTTACAGTTCCACCAATCTGCAAACTGAGCTAATTAAATTGCGACCAATCTGCAAACTGCTCAAAGCAATTATATAAAACAAACTGCTCAAAGCAATTGTATAGAGCAAACCAAGTAGAGCAAGTAGAACTATTGGTTACATCTCAGATATGCCTCTCAGAGAGAATAAAGTGCTTAAATAACTTAAAGTGAGAGTACAGTTACCGACAAGAGAAATATATCTACCATTTTATGTTGAATGACAAGATTGAACAGTTGAACCACCATTTTGTGATACTTTATTTAACACATGTTTTGTACATGGACTATCTGCTGCGTAGGTGGCAGTGTTATATATGAAGAAAAGTTGAAGTTAATAAAGAAGTTATCTTAAGCATTTGGTGTGCTCTTTAAGCCTAATGTTTCCATAGAACGTCGCTAGAAGAATTAAAGCAGAGTAACAGACAGTCTGGTTGGACTAAAAATATTCTTCTAATGCCACAGCGCATAAGGCACTTCATAGTGCTGCGCCTGCCACATTCCCTGTTTACAGTGGTTAGTAACTATGAAGAGCAATGGATGAACTGGCAAAAAGGTTCTTGGGCACCAAAGGCTCATTGATGTCCATGGGGAGTGAAGGATAGTGCATGTGGTCCAATCCCCCAGAAGAGCCACTGTAGCCAAAATTGGTGAAAAAATTAACCCTGGCCATAATAGAAAGGTGTCAGAACATACAGTACATCACAACTTGCTGCAGAGCTGTGTAGTCAAATACTGGTCTGAGTCCCCATTCTGACCCCTGTCCCCCGCCAAAAGCGCCTAAAATGTGTACATGGTCACCAGAACTGGACCATGGAGCAATGTAAGAAGGTGTCCTGGTCTGATGAACCACATTTTCTTTTAGATCCTGATGATTGCCACATGAGTTGCTTTTCAGGGGAAGAGATGGCACCAGGATACTCTGTCGGAAGATGGCAAGCAAGAGGAGGAAGTGTGATTCTCCGGGCTATGTTAGGCTGGGACTCCTTGGGTCCTGGTATTCATGTGAATATTACTTTGATATTTACAATCTAACTAAACAGTTTACAGACCAAGCACTCCCTTTCATGACAGCCATATACACTAATGGCAGCAGTGGCACCATTGCAAAAATAGTTCAGGAATGGATTGAGGGACATGAAAAAGAGATCATCATGTTGACTTGGCCTCCAAATTGCCCAGATCTCTGATCATGCATTTGTGCATCGTGTTGCTATGACTTGGTGCCAGATGCCACTGGACAACTACCACTGGCCTAGTAGATTTAGAGTTAAAGGGGTTTTCTGGTATAAATGAAATGCTAGGGTCAGGACCCTTCAGGACCCTTTTCAAAACAACCTCTATTCCACCTCCACAGCTCCTCGTGGTCTCCCCCAGCTTGGATGTGATTTAGACCTATTCTTGGTCAGAAAACCACAGCAGCCAATCAATGGGCCCAGTGGTCATGTCAAAGACTGCCATACCATAAGGCTATGTTCACATCTCCGCAAAAAAAGATCCGCCACAAATGCCAGCTGACGGACAGAAAAAAAACTATTGCATGCAACGTTTTTTGTCCAGCTGAAAAACCGGCATTTATACAGGAAAGTGGCCAAATCACCGCTGGAACTTATTATAGTCAATGGGGATCCGGCGGTGAAGTGGAGAATGCGGCAACACCAGGTCTTGTGAGATCCAGCAGGCTGCTCTGTGCCGGAACAGCCTGCCAGATCTCCTAATGAAGATGTGAACTAGGCCTAAGGAATCTAGAGGTAGAGTTGGTCGTCTTTGAAAACACCATTATTTCAAGTTAATTATTTTCAAGGCTTTACAAGTCTACTAATAAACACATAAAACACAACAACTTCCGGTTTCATGTGTTATTAAATGACACAAAACATTACAATGTCTCTCATTAGACAGACTTTAAATATAAACAGTCACCAAACAATTATTACTTTCTCTGTGCTTGGTATTTTCCCTGGTGATATAAAAAAGACCGCTCGGTAAGTAAAGCCCATTGTCCTCTATACTGCGATCTGCATTTGATAAATGTTACAGCTGATCAACGTGTTCTAAAGTGTTTGCTTATACGTGAAGATAACATGTCCTCCTTGTCCCTGGGTTTAGTCAATACAAGGAAACAATGCACAATGCCGGAGGTGTATTACAGCCATGTAGTGAGCCTTTGTTCCACTTCTTCAAGATGACTTTGGCTGCCAGGTTAAGCCATCCATAGCGGCTGTCAACATCTGCAACCCCCCCCCCCCCACCCCTCGCAAATTAATGTGTTTGGAAGGGAGGATGAATAAGAGCTTGACTGACACTTCTCCCAGGATGGTTCATCCTAGGAGAAAACAAAAGAAGACTAAAGCCTGTATAAGGGCTCTTTCAAACTTGCGTATTTCTTTTCCGGCATAGAGTTCCGTTGTCGAGGCTCTATGCCGGAAAAATCCTGATCAAGATTATCCCAATGCATTCTGAATGGAGAGAAATCCCTTCAGGATGCATCAGGATGTCTTCTGTTCAGGACCGGAACGTTTTTTTGGCCGGAAAAAATACCGCAGCATGCTGCGCTTTTGCTCCGGCCAAAAATCCCAAACACTTGCCGCAAGGCCGGATCGGAATTAATGCCCATTGAAAGGCATTAATCCGGATCCGGCCTTAAGCTAAACGTCGTTTCGGCGCATCGCCGCATCCGACCTTTAGCTTTTTCTGAATGGTTACCATGGCAGCCAGGACGCTAAAGTCCTGGTTGCCATGGTAAAGTTTAGTGGGGAGCGGGGGAGCAGTATACTTACCGCCCGGGGCGCTTCAGAGTGACGTCAGGGCGCCCCACGTGCATGGATCACGTGATCGCATGGATCACGTGATCCATGCACATGGGGCGCTCTGACATCATTCTGGAGGGCCCCGGGAGCCGCACGGGCGGTAAGTATACTGCTTCCCCACTACTACTATGGCAACCAGGACTTTATTAGCGTCCTGGCTGCCATAGTAACACTGAAAGCATTTTGAAGACTGATCAGTCTTCAAATGCTTTCAGTTTACTTGCGTTGTTACGGATCCGGCGGGCACTTCCGGCGACGGAAGTGCACGTCGGATCCTACCAACGCAAGTGTGAAAGAGGCCTAAGTCTACTTTCACACTCGCGTTTTGGTTTTGTGAGATCAGTTCAGGACTCTCACAAGCGGTCCAAAACTGATCAGTTTGCATTCTAATGCATTCTGAATGAAAAAGGATCCGCTCAGAATGCATCAGTTTGCATACGTTCAGTCTCCATTCCACTTGCAGCATTTTGGTGTCCTTCTGATGAAACTGAGCCAAATGGGCAGATTGTGTCAGTGAAAACGGATCAGTCCTGGCACACAATGTAAGTCAATGGGGACGGATCCGTTTTCACTGACACAATCTGGCCATTTGGCTTAGTGTCATCAGAAAAACACAATCTTGCACAATAAAAAACAGATCCGTTTTGGCTATGTTAAAGATAATACAAACAGATCTGTTCTGAACGGATGCAGACGGTCGTATTATCTGAACGGATCCGTCCATGACGGATCCGACAAAACGTGAGTGTGAAAGTAGCCTTAGATGTTGCAAGAAGTAAACGAAGAATCATAATATAGTTCGCTAAAGAGCAATCTTCGCACTGTGTGATAGTTTCCAGCGATCGCAAAATTGTTCAATTCTCGCTGATCGTGATCTTTCAGCATACTTATCGACCACATATCTGAGCGTGTAATAAGTCGTCACAAGCTCATTAGAAAATAAAACTGTAGGTGAGGTGTAGTTTAGCGAGTTTATAACAATCGAATTGCCGATTACTTCAGCAACCATTGCTCTTTAAATGCTAATGAGTCGCAAACTATTCAATTGTCATCGGTACGAAATCTACTTTTCTAATACAGCCCTAACGCTACATTCACACGAA
>JAKVIS010001526.1:0-32252 GCA_033119425.1 Bufotes viridis
GCGTCATATCACCCACCACTTGAGAAGGCCACTTTCAGTTATTTCGGCCCCAGCACCCAGACAGAGGAGAGAGGTCCCAGAGCAAGGAATAAGGCGTCATATCACCCACCACTGGAAAAGGCCACTTTCAGTTATTTCGACCCAGCACCCAGACAGAGGAAAGAGGTCCCAGAGCAAGGAATAAGGCGTCATATCACCCACCACTGGAGAAGGCCACTTTCAGTTATTTCGGCCCAGCACCCAGACTGAGGAGAGAGGTCCCACAGCAAGGAATCATGTGTCATTTGACCCACCACTAGAGAAGGCCACTTTCAGTTATTTCGACCCAGCACCCAGACCGAGGAGAGAGGTCCCACAGCAAGGAATCATGCATCATTTCACCCATCACTAGAGAAGGCCACTTTCAGTTATTTCGGCCCCCGCACCCAGATAGAGGAGAGAGGTCCCACAGCACGGAATCATGCGTCATATCACCCACCACTGGAGAAGGCCACTTACAGTTATTTTGGCCCAGCACCCAGACCGAGGAGAGAGGTCCCACAGCAAGGAATCATGCGTCATTTCACCCACCACTAGAGAAGGCCACTTTCAGTTATTTAGGTCCAGCACCCAGACAGAGGAGAGAGGTCCCACAGCAAGGAATAAGGCGTCATATCACCCACCGCTAAAGAAGGCCACTTTCAGTTATTTCGGCCCATCACCCAGACCGAGGAGAGAAATCCAACAGCAAGGAATCATGCATCATTTCACCCACCACTAGAGAAGGCCACTTTCAGTTATTTCGGCCCAGCACCCAGACCGAGGAGAGAGGTCCCACAGCAAGGAATCATGCATCATTTCACCCACCACTAGAGAAGGCCACTTTCAGTTATTTAGACCCCAGCACCCAGACAGAGGAGAGAGGTCCCACAGCAAGGAATAAGGCGTCATATCACCCACCACTGGAGAAGGCCACTTTCAGTTATTTCGGCCCAGCACCCAGACTGAGGAGAGAGGTCCCACAACAAGGAATCATGCGTCATTTCACCCACCACTAGAGAAGGCCACTTTCAGTTATTTAGACCCAGCACCCAGACAGAGGAGAGAGGTCCCACAGCAAGGAATAAGGCGTCATATCACCCACTGCTAAAGAAGGCCACTTTCAGTTATTTCGGCCCATCACCCAGACCGAGGAGAGAAATCCAACAGCAAGGAATCATGCATCATTTCACCCACCACTAGAGAAGGCCACTTTCAGTTATTTCGGCCCCAGCACCCAGACAGAGGAGAGGTTCATTCAACTTTGAGTTGCACTGCAAGATCATGGTAAAGTTAAAAAAATGAGGATTCAATAAAGAAGTTCCCCGGAGTACAAAAATACGGGAGTGCGGGCAGTTATAAATGTCTATTCTGCACAAGGGAGTCACAGGTTCTGTGGGATCCATGCCTGGTTCATTTTTATGAACGTCAGCACGTCCACGTTGGCTATGGACAGGCGGCTGCGTTTGTCTGTAATGACGCCCCCTGCCGTGCTGAATACACGTTCAGAGAAAACGCTGGCCGCCCGGCAGGCCAACACCTCCAAGGCATAAAATGTTAACTCTGGCCACGTGGACAATTTGGAGACCCAGAAGTTGAATGGGGCCGAACCATCAGTCAGTACGTGGAGGGGTGTGCAGACGTACTGTTCAACCATGTTAGTGAAATGCTGCCTCCTGCTAACACGTTCCGTATCAGGTGGTGGTGCAGTTAGCTGTGGCGTGGAGACAAAACTTTTCCACATTTCTGCCATGCTAACCCTGCCCTCAGAGGAGCTGGCCGTGACACTGCCGCGTTAGCGACCTCTTGCTCCTCCTCTGCCTTCGCCTTGGGCTTCCACCTGTTCCCCTGTGACATTTTGGAATACTCTCAGGAGCGCCTCTACCAGCGTGCGCTTGTACTCGCGCATCTTCCTATCATGCTCCAGTGCAGGAAGTAAGGTGGGCACATTGTCTTTGTACCGGGGATCCAGCAGGGTGGCAACCTAGTAGTCCACACACCTTAAAATGTGGGCAACTCTGCTGTCGTTGCGCAGGCACTGCAGCATGTAGTCGCTCATGTGTGCCAGGCTCCCCAGAGGTAAGGACAAGCTGTCCTCTGTTTGAGGCGTATCGTCATCGTCCTCCGTATACCCCCAGCCACGCACCAGTGATGGGCCTGAGCTGTGTTGGGTGCCACCCCGCTGTGAACCTGCTTCATCCTCATACTCCTCCACCTCCTCCTCATCCTCCTTGTCCTCCAGTAGTGGGCCCTGGCTGGCCACATTTGTACCTGCCTCTGCTATTGCAAAAAACCTCCCTCTGAGCCACTTCTAACAGACTGGCCTGAAAGTGCTAAAAATGACCCCTCATCCTCCTCCCCCTCCTCCTCCTGGGCCACCTCCTCTTCCATCATCGCCCTAAGCGTTTTCTCAAGGAGTCATAGAAGTGGTATTGTAACGCTGATAACGGTGTCATCGCCACTGGCCATGTTGGTGGAGTGCTCGAAACAGCGCAACAGGGCACACAGTTCTCGCATGGAGGCCCAATCATTGGTGGTGAAGTGGTGCTGTTCCGCAGTGCGGCTGACGCGTGCGTGCTGCAGCTGAAACTCCACTATGGCCTGCTGCTGCTCGCACAGTCTCTCCAGCATGTGCAAGGTGGAGTTCCACCTGGTGGGCACGTCGCAAATGAGGCGGTGAGCGGGAAGGCCGAAGTTCCGCTGTAGCGCAGACAGGTGAGCAGCGGCAGGATGTGAACGCCGGAAGCGCGCACAGACGGCCTGCACTTTATGCAGCAGTTCTGACATGTCAGGGTAGTTGTAAATGAACTTCTTCACCACCAAATTCAGCACATGCGCCTGGCAAGGGATGTGCGTCAAACCGGCTAGTCCCAGAGCTGCGACGAGATTTCGCCCATTATCGCACACCACCAGGCCGGGCTTGAGGCCCACCGGCAGAAACCACTCGTCGGTCTGTTGTTCAATACCCCGCCACAACTCCTGCGCGGTGTGGGGCCTGTCCCCCAAACATATGAGTCTCAGAATGGCCTGCTGATGTTTACCCCGGGCTGTGGTGAAGTTGGTGGTGAAGGTGTGTGGCTGACTGGATGAGCTGGTGGAAGCAGAGGAGGAGGAAGCCGAGTAGGAGGAGGAGGCTACAGGAGGCAAAGAATGATGCCCTGCGATCCTTGGCGGCGGAAGGACGTGCGCCAAGGAACTCTCCGCCTGGGGCCCAGCCGCCACTACATTTACCCAGTGTGCAGTTAGGGAGATATAGCGTCCCTGGCCGTGCTTACTGGTCCACGTATCTGTGGTTAGGTGGACCTTGCCACAGATGGCGTTGCGCAGTGCACACTTGATTTTTTCGGATACTTGGTTGTGCAGGGAAGGCACAGCTGTCTTGGAGAAGTAGTGGCAGCTGGGAACAACATACTGTGGGACAGCCATGGCCATCAGCTGTTTGAAGCTGTCTGTGTCCACCAGCCTGAATGACAGCATTTCAAAGGCCAGTAGTTTAGAAATGCTGGCATTCAGGCCCAGGGCTCGAGGGTGGCTAGGTGGGAATTTACGCTTTCTCTCCAAGGTTTGTGAGATGGAGAGCTTAACGCTGCCGTGTGACATGGATGGTGGAGATGCTTGGTGACGCAGGTGGTGGTGTCGGTGGCACATCCTCTGTTTGGTGGGCGGCAGGTGCCAACGTTCCTCCCGAGGCGGAGGAAGAGGCCAAGGCAGCAGCAGAAGAGGGAGCAGGGGGAGCCAGAGTGAGTTTCTTGCTTTTAAGGTGTTTACTCCACTGCAGTTCATGCTTTGCATGTAGATGCCTGGTCATGCAGGTTGTGCTAAGGTTCAGAACGTTAATGCCTCGCTTCAGGCTCTGATGGCACAGCGTGCAAACCACTCGGGTCTTGTCCTCAGCACATTGGTTAAAGAAGTGCCATGCCAGGGAACTCCTTGAAGCTGCCTTTGGGGTGCTTGGTCCCTGGTGGCGGTGGCCAGTAGCAGGTGAACTCTCTTGGCGGCAGCTGTTCTGCTTTTGCCCCCTGCTCCCTCTTTTGCTACGCTGTTGGCTCGGTCTCACCACTGCCTCTTCTTCTGAACTATGAAAGTCAGTGGCATGACCTTCATTCCATGTGGGGTCTAGGACCTCATCGTTCCCTGCATCGTCTTCCACACAATCTTCCTCCCTGACCTCCTGTTCGGTCTGCACACTGCAGAAAGACGCAGCAGTTGGCACCTGTGTTTCGTCATTATCAGAGACGTGCGGACTCTGATGAGGTGGTATTCCCATGTCCTCATCATCAGGAAACATCAGTGATTGTGCATCAGTGCATTCTATGTCTTCCACCACTGGGGAAGGGCTAGGTGGATTTCCTTAGGAAACCCTGCCAGCAGAGTCTTCAAACAGCATAAGAGACTGCTGCATAACTTGAGGCTCAGACAGTTTCCCTGATATGCATGGGGGTGATGTGACAGACTGATGGGCTTGGTTTTCAGGTGCAACCTGTGCGCTTTCTGCAGAAGACTGGGTGGGAGATAATGTTGTGAACGTGCTGGATCCACTGTCGGCCACCCAATTGACTAGCGCCTGTACCTGCTCAGGCCTTACCATCCTTAGTACGCCATTGGGCCCCACCAAATATCGCTGTAAATTCTGGCGGGTACTGGAACCTGAGGTAGTTAATTCACTAGGACGTGTGGCTGTGGCAGAATGGCCACATCCTCTCCCAGCACCAGAGGGCCCAGTAACACCACCACGACCATGTCCGCGTCCCTTACTAGATGTTTTCCTCATTGTTACCGTTCACCAAGCACCACAATAAGAAAAAAAAATATTTGGCCCAATGTATTGATTTCAAATTCAGGCCTTTTTTTACAGGCACCTAACACTATCTGCCTATTTGTTTATGTACCACTAGTTAAGGTCACACAGAGTGCACTGACACATAGAATGTTGTGTCTTCTAACCATTCTTTTGGATCTCTAACTACCATGCAAACAAGATCAATCATGTAGTACAATTTCCCCAGAACCTGACCAGGAAAACTGGAGAGGCAGCTGGAACCAGCTGCAGGCCTCTGGTTCCACCATTATGAGGGTTCCAGGATGGACTCCAGGGGAATATCACCAGAATATCAGGCAATGGGCTCAAGAATGGAGACGTGTCATGCCCCAATAAAGAACTCTACAGGATGTCCGCAAGAGCAAAACATGTTTAGGCAGCTTTGCCTAGCTATATACAGTGTTCTGTAGAATTGTTGAGGCAGACATGTTGTTGTGCCCATTTCTGTCTACCCTGCATATCTGCCCCTTATTAGCTGCAGGCCTATTACTTTCATTGGTGATAAGGTTGAAAATGACACCCAGTCTTCTCAGTCAGGATCCACCATTCATTAACCCCTTCTGTAAAACAACACATTTCAGTAATATAACTGCATTGAGTAAGCTGTATCTTCATTCTTTGCTCTTTTCTACTTTTTATTAGCACTTCTAATATGTCCCTCACGCCTGTGACTGATCTCATTCTTTTTTTTTTTTTATTCTTTGTAATAACTATAATTTTACATATCTCATCTAAAATATAACTTAGAATAAGATATAAAGCCTCCTCCTGCCACGGTGAGCGCAGTCCTGATCTTCTCATCAGGGACTCATGGCTGTCATACAACTGGGAAGAGACAGACGACTCTTTACAAATCCCTTTATGCTCTGCTACATCTTATGTGATTGCTGGTTATGTCTCTGGTGCCTGATGCTTTACTCACAATCCTCACAACCTGGATGTCATCTAACACAGCAGAGTTATACATTTGAGTATGCGTATTCTCAAGATGGAGATATTATTATAGGAGGAATCTTCACTGTACATTTATCGACTTTTCCATGGTATATTAGAGGAGAACACTATTCCAGACTGATCTGCATACTGTAAGTACAAAAAATTTATAATAAGGAAATAAGGAAAAAAAAACTGAAAAGGTAGGCTAGGACTCCTGGTTTTCTTCAGTCTCTTTTAAATGGCATCTGTCAGCAGTTTTGTCCCTATGACACTGGCAGACCTGTTACATGTGCTCTCGGCAGCTGAAGACATCTGTGATGATCCCATGTTCATATGTGTCTGCATTGCAGGGAAAAATGATGTTTTCTAGGAGGCTTATTTTCATATATTAAAACTAGTGGTTGCTATTGGAAACTAAGCCAGTTCTACTTTACCCCAATTTGATAAATCTCCCCCATCAGTTTTCTCAGCAATGTGGGCACATATGAACATGGGACGAACACAGATGCCTTCAGCTGCAGAGTGCACATGTGACAGGTCAGCCGGTGTCATAGGAAGAGATCTGCTGACAGATGCCCTGTAATAAGATAGATAATAAATGATGCTGATTTTACGGATTTCATTTCCTTTATAGTTTATGTCACTCCTTGTATGTCTGCAGTGCCTGATACTGGGACTTGTCCGCATTTTCTTTTTATGTTGCTGCAGGCCAACTATGTGAGAACCTGTACCTCAATATAATGAATTTATACATTATGTTTAGAGATGAGCGATTATTTGAAAATTTTGATTCAAACAATTCGCCAAAGTTCTTCAAGAAATTCTATTTGTTCAGAATTAATTAGTCACTAATGGCAATAAATATGGTGTGCCCAGGCCAATTCTGCCTAATCATATGCACAGTGTCGGACTGGGGTACTTAGGGCCCACCAGTGTAACTGATTCTGGGGGCCCACCTTAGGGCTCCTCCACACTAACTTATTTTTTTCCATGTCTGTACCGTTCACTTCACTTCAATGGGGCCGCGAAAAAATAAGACTCTGTGTGCATTCAGTGTCTGTATGTCCGCATGGACGTTTTGCAAAATGATAGAACATGTCCTAATATTGTCGTCATTACAGACAAGGATAGGACTGTTCTATTAGAGGCCATAATGTGTATGCACACACCTGGTATCCATGTTTTACGGACTGCAAAACATCCAACGGTTTTGTTCATGAGCCCGTACAGTGATAACAGATATATTAAGGATGAAGTATGATGGCGACACTCACAGCAACATGCACAAACATGTGGCAGATTTACACATATATGGATATACTGTGCTTAAGTCAGTCAGAAACAAGACACATGCAGCGCACGCCAATCAGTCATTGGACACACGTGGCACACAAGAAACGTATACACGGCTCACGTGCCCCTGATGCATATGTCACACGCTGCACATACACCACTGATACATAGAACATATATAGCACACACCAAGACATTTCTGCCTTACCCTATTAAGTGTAGCACACTTAAAGGGGTTAAAGGGGTTGTCTCACTTCAGATATCGGCATTTACCATGTAGAGAAAGTTAATACAAAGTACTTACTAATGTATTGTGATTGTCCATATTGCCTCTTTTCCATCACATTATACACAGCACGTACTGTGGTTATTACCACTCTGCAATCCTGCAGCGGTGGCCATGCTGGCACTAGAGATGTCGCGAACATAAAATTTTCCGTTCGCGAATGGCAAACGCGATTCTACGCAAATGTTCGTGAACGGGCGGACAGGGCGAACCGCCATAGACTTCAATAGGCAGGCGAATTTTAAAACCCACAGGGACTCTTTCTGGCCACAATAGTGATGGAAAAGTTGTTTCAGAGGGACTAACACCTGGACTGTGGCATGCCGGAGGGGGATCCATGGCAAAACTCCCATGGAAAATTACGTAGTTGACGCAGAGTCGGGTTTTAATCCATAAAGGGCATAAATCTCCTAACATTCCTAAATTCTTTGGAATAATGTGCTTTAAAACATCCAGTGTGTGTATACCATCAGGTATGATGTTGTATCGATCAGGTAGTGTAAGGGTTAACGCCCGCTTCACAGTGACAGACCAAACTCTGACAGACCAAACTCCCCGTTTAACGCACCGCAAACAACCGCAAAAAGTTGTCAATAGTTGACACACTCATGACATAAATTTTATTCCTCTATTCGTCAATCTTGGTGTAGTGATGACTGTGCTCGTGCTCACGTTTAGGAGATTGCAGGCGATGGCGGTTTTTCAAAGCCTATGGTCATGCTGAGGTAGTTCAGTGACAGTTAAGTGACCCAGAAAACAATGATTCTGCAGTGTGGGCCCATTGTTGGCCTAGTAGGCTTTAATGATCACCTTAGATGATCACAAAGAAAATTAATGTTTTTTCTATGAAAAATTATCCAGCCGATCGCTTTTGGTCTGTTCACAATGAAGCAGCGACCTTATCATTTGGGGTGTGCCAACATTGCCAACACACTCATAGAGGTGATCGCTTCATTGTGATACGCAAGCCCCTTCACCACAACAAGGTAACGATCACGAAGGGGAATTGACACTTGTATGTGCCTTTTTTTTTGTTTGTTCCTGCAGCCACAGTGCAGCACCAGAGGCCAGAAAAATTAGGCATGTACACATGCATACACGGAAAAAATTATGTTTTCCAGGCAGAAAGTGTACTAAAACATTGCAGAGAAAAAATTAAGTAACTTTTTTATCTGCAAGGTACTGTGCCACCCTATATGAGTGGTGTGCACACAGTACAGTCTGTCGGCCTGCGGCCTCTCACACACAGGCAGGCAACTGCAATATATATACAAGGAAGAAGAAAAAAGCAGACTGATGTACCAGCCCTAAAAAGGGCTTTTTGGGGTGCTGTTAGGACGCTGTCCTTACAGCAGATGAGTCTTTGAGGACTGGAGTGGACACAGAACACTGGCCTAGCTAACGCCGTACCTATTAAGTCAGCAGCAGCAGCAGCACTCTCGCTGCTCTAACTAACACTGCAGCTTCAGAATGAATCTAAGATGGATGCTGTCCTTGCTTTTTGATAGGAGGTGGGAGGGTCTGGGAGGGAGGGTGCTGATTGGCTGGAATGTGTCTGCTGACTGTGAGGTACAGGGTCAAAGTTTGCTTAATGATGATGTATAGGGGGTGGACCGAACACTACATATGTTCGCCCGCCGCGGCGAACGCAAACAAGTGATGTTCGCGGAACTGTTCGCCGGCGAATAGTTCGGGACATCTCTAGCCGGCACACTATAATTAAAGGTGTTGGCCTATGAGCACTTCCAGCCTTTTCCTATAGTGTGTAAGCACGACCACCGCTGCTGGATTACACGGTGGTAATAACCACGGATAGGTGCTGTGTATAATGTGATGAAAAGGAGACAATCACAATACATTAGTAAGTGCCTTGTATTAACTGCATGATAAATGCTATTTACTGAAGTGTGACAAACCCTTTAACCCCTTTAAGCATAAATGTCTGGCATGAAATTTACCAAATCTTAACCTCCTCAGATTGCACATAATCTACATTATAATTAAAAGGGTTGTCCTACCATAATGATCTATTGCCTATCTACAGGATAGGTGACAAATATCAGATTGCTGGGGTCTGACTGCTGGAACACCCACTGATCATGAAAAAAGGGGTCCTGAGACATTCAATTACATTACCGCCAATCTATGCACACAAGGGTCTTAAGACCACGTTCCCTTGATCATGGGGGTCCCAGCAGTCAGACCCCCACCAATCAGACACTTATCACCTGTCGTGTCATAGCTGTTGGACCTTTTCACATTCCCTATCCTTACAGGTTTTCTTTGGGTGCAAAAAATAAATAAAAATAATTAAAAACCTGGCCCAAAATATGTGTCAAACTAAAATAGAAATGCTTTTCTAGTTATCTTGTATCCACAGGATCAGAAATAACTAAGTGATCCGTGGGGGTCTGAATGCTGGAGCCCCCATTGACCCCCCTTCTTGATTGAGTAGCAAGTCAAGCATATGCCCTGCTTCTCCATCTAAATACGGAATATTATCATTACCGCGATGTAAACCATGCATATCAATACTGGAGAATGTGACGCACTGTGCAGAATTTTTCAGTCATAAGTCCAAGCCTCTTTGCAGGTCATAACTTTTAACAAAGCCCAAGCAAAGGTGCTAGAGGAGCAACGTGAGCAAAGGGCACAAACGGAGGGTCTGAAACAGAGGCATTAGGGTCACCTGAGGCAGGGTAATAGTGGGGATCCTGAAACAGGGGTAACAGGAGAAGGGGCAATATTAGCTGTCCATTTAGAGTGGGGGCATACGGAGCTGGGGCATTTATGGGGGTGCACCTAAAGCAGAGGCATTGGGGGGACCTAGTTCAGAGACCCCCCAATGCCACTTTGAACTCTGCAGAGAGCAGCACACATACACAGATCTGAGTCTACTTTAACCATTTCACATCCGGACCATTTCCCCCTTCGTGACCAGGCCATTTTTTTGCATATCTGACATGTCACTTTATGTGGTAATAACTTTAAACGCTTTTACGTTTTCTCGCCACATATTGTAGTTCATGACAGTGGTAAATGTGAGTTAAACAATTTCATTATTTTTTTTTTTAAGTATTTATTTGTTTATTTTTCCACATATATAGTAATACATTATTTATCATAATCTATAAAAACACAATTAGCACTCCACATGATTACACCAATCCGATACCCAACGTATCCACCACAGAAGCATTAGACTTGGTTACACATATTTTATCCAATTCTTCTCTAACATAGGGTGCTAATGTATTTATCATATGTAGTAACATGATCATATATCTTATTGAGCAGTTAGCACTCTTCATGATTGTGCCAATCCTATGTCCGGGGAATTTACTCCAGAAGAAATATACTTGGTTACACATATATTATCCAATTCTTCTCAGTCATAGAGTGCTAAAAAATTTGTATTCATCATATATAATAAATTAATCATGTATCTTATTCCTCTACATATTACTCTCCCTACCCAATCCTGATCCCACCCACCCCTCTAACCCCCCCCTCCTTGCTGTGTGTCGGTTCTAAACAGGGCCCAAAAACAAGCACGCCTAGTATGGTCCACCGCGTGAGTGTTATTCTTTCGGCCGAGCCACATGATAACCTATTTTCTCCAACTTGCCCATTCTCTTTCCTTCCTTTTGCTTTGTTTCTCGGTTTTTGCTGCCATTACTTCAAATTTTCTGATTTTGTCTGTCAAGGAGATCCATTCTTTAACATCCGGTCGTTGTATTGACCCCCATTTTCTTATAACTATAATTCTTGCTATTAGAAGCGTCTTTAGCCACATTGTTTTAACCCCAATCTCTTCATAGATGAAGTGTGGGGTTGCTCCAAGTATGGTAGTGGCTATGTCACACCTCGGTGTAGCTTTTGTTCTAGTTGTTAATACCTCTCGGACCTTGCCCCAGAATTCCTGTATAATTGGGCATGACCAGATCATATGTAAAAAATCTGCCATTTTCTGGCCGCATTTATTACAGTTATATTCCTTATCTTTATAAAATATGGTCATGTCCTTCGGTGACTAGTAGAGCCGGTGCAGTAGTTTAAATTGCATTAATCTATAGTTATTAGCTATTGAGGCTACTTTGATATTTCTACATATTTCTTGCTAGTCTAGTTTAATTATTGGGCCTACCTCTTCTTCCCAGCTCTTAATACCTCTAAATTTAAATTTATATTCCATACTGGTTAATAATTTCTTATATAATCGTGATATCTTCACACTCTTAGATCGATTCATCTTGCAATAATCTATAAATTCATGTGAATTAATTTCCAGTGACTGTCTATTACTAGTTTTTGTGTAAGCGTGCTTTAATTGTGCATACCTAAACTGATCCATAGGGCCCGTTTTTGATCCAATTATTTCCTCTATCTTCTTTATCTCTCCGTTCTGTGTAATTTGGGCCACCCAATTAATCCCTAATCTGAAACTATTTCATTTTTAATTCTAAAAAAATACCAAATTTATCCAAAATGTCAATTTCTCTACTTTTAATAATACATAGTAATACCTCCAAAAATACTTATTGCTTTACATTCCCTATATGCGTCATGTTTGGATCATTTTGTGAATGTCATTTTATTTTTTGGGAAAGTTACAAGGCTTAGAAGTTTAGAGGAAAACTTTTCAGAAAATTTCCAAAACCCACTATTAAAGGAACAGTTCAGGTCTGTTGTCACTTTGTGAGGCTTACATAATAGAAACCACCAAAAAATTACCCATTTTAGAAACTACACATCTTAAGGTATTGAAAACTGTTTTTACAAGCTTTGTTAACCATTTAGGTGTTCCACAAGAATTAATGGAAAATTTCAGAATTTCACTTTTTTGGCAGATTTTCAATTTTAATCATTTTTCTCGCTAACAAACCAAGGGTTAACAGCCAAACTAAATTCAATATTTATTTAGCTGATTCTGTAGTTTACAGAAACACCCCATATGTGGCCCTAATCTGCTGTATGGCCACATGGCAGGGTGCAGAAGGAAAGGAACGCCATATGGTTTTTGGAAGGCAGATTCGTCTGGACTGATTTTTTTGACACCATGTCCCATTTGAAGACCCCCTGATGCACCCCTAGAG
This sequence comes from Bufotes viridis, assembly GCA_033119425.1. NCBI lineage: Eukaryota > Metazoa > Chordata > Amphibia > Anura > Bufonidae > Bufotes > Bufotes viridis. The sequence continues at coordinate 12,449 of JAKVIS010001526.1, forward strand.
TAGAATCTCTAAAAAAGTGACCCATTTTAAAAAATATACCCCCTCAAGGTATTCAAAACTGATTTTACAAACTTTGTTAACCCTTTAGGTGTTCCACAAGAATTAGGGGAAAATGGAGATGAAATTTCTGAATTTCCCTTTTTTGGCAAAATTTTCCATTTTAATCCATTTTTCCAGTAACAAAGCAAGGGTTAACAGCCAAAAAAAAACCTCAATATTTATTGCCCTGATTCTGTAGTTCACAGAAACACCCCATATGTGGTCAAAAACTGCTGTACGGGCACACGGCAGGGAGCAGAAGGAAAAGAACGCTATGTGGTTTTTGGAAGGCAGATTTTGCTGGACTGGTGTTTAGACACCATGTCCCATTTGAAGCCCCCCTGATGCACCCCTACAGTAGAAACTCCAAAACAGTGACCCATTTTGGAAACTACGGGATAAGGTGGCAGTTTTGTTGGTACTATTTTAGGGTACATATGATTTTTGGTTGCTCTATATTACACTTTTTATGAGGCAAGGTAACAAAAAATAGCTGTTTTGGCACCGTTTTTATTTTTTGTTATTTACAATGTTACGGACGTGACAATACTAAATATGACTGTTAGATTGGTACTATTTTGTGGGGCATACGCCCTTTTGATCACTTGGTGTTGCACTTTTAGTGATGTAAGGTTACAAAAAAATGTTTTTTTAGAACAGTTTTTATTTAATTTTTTTGACGGTGTTCATCTAATGGGTTAGGTCATGTGATATTTTTTAGAGCCAGTCGTTACGGACGTGATAATACCTAATGTATATACTTTTTTTTATTTACTTAAGTTTTACACAATAATATGATTTTTGAAACAAAAAAGAAATCATATTTTAGTGTCTCTATAGTCTGAGAATCATGAGAATCATATTTTTTTCAGTTTCTATTTTGCTTTTGTTTCCACCGTTCACGTGAGGGGTTAGGTCATGTGATGTTTTTATAGAGCTGGTTGTTATGGATGCAGCGATACATAATATGTATACTTTTTTTTATTAAGTTCACTTTAACACAATAATTATATTTTTGAAACAAAAAAATGATGTTTTAATGTCTCCATGCTTTGAGAGCTATAGTTTTTTTTATATTTTTAGCAATTTTTAGGCTCATTTTTTGCAGAATGAGGTGACTGTTTTATTGATACCATTTTGTGGGACATACACATTTTTGATCACTTGATGTTGCGCTTTTTGTGATGCAAGGTGACAAAAATGGCTATTTTTACACAGTGTGAAATATATCATGTGATATATTTATAGAGCCAGCCATCACGGACCCGGCAATACGAAATATGTTTATTTTTTATTTTTTTCTATTTTTAATATTTCTTTAAATTACTTAATTGGGGATTTTTTTTTTTTACTGGTAAAACCTTTTTTTTTTATCTTTTATTTTACACTTTGTGTCCCCCATAAGGTCATACACCCACCCAGATAGGCTGTACAGCATAATACTGTATAATACGTTTTAGTTTGTTGTGTTTCTCCTCATCTACTATTTTTTCTGTGCTACTGGTCTATAACTTGCTGCCTACAGATTTCACTGTATTTTATGGTAACAGGTTCACTTGAAACTCTGTTTTGATCTGACATAGTTTAAGAAGAACAATGCTTTTAAAGAAACAGGTTTCTAAAATGTATCTTTTTCTGAATACCATCTTGTATTGAGATGGGCATCAGTGTGTGTCTACTTGGAAACATTGAATGTAGCGCCCTTCAAACTAAATGTAATTGGTAAAAACTTACAGTATGCAATAGACGTACCTGACCGGGCTCCAGTTGCGCGATCCTTAGCCTTGGCATGCCCAGGCCGGGATAAGCTTAGCTGAGACTTGTCAGTGGACATGTGCTGGGGGAGATTCTATTATTGTTTAACAGTGTTTCTGACTAATGGAGCGCTGAGTCATGGGCCTATCAGGTTCTGATCCAGGGACTCGGTGTTCTGGCCATACACCAGTTCCAGTGATAGACTTTACTGGCTCATTATCTGGGTTCCTTGTTCCCTGTTCTGCATTTGCATACTGATTCCTCTGTGCTTCCGACCCCTGCTTGTCTTCTGACCACTCCATTACTTGTATGGTACTGCGTAGCCCATCTGGTACTGACTAGAGATGTGCAAAGTTTTCAAAAATTAATTTCGGATGATTCGACAAATTTTTTTAACATTTTTTCTGAATTAAATCGTCATGAACTGATGATAAGCTATATATTTACCAGCATGCAAGGAGAGTGTATCATGGCATACAACACTGTGCATTGCAGAAACATGCATAGCTAGTCCGCTGAGGTAATGAAACAGTTACTGTGCCTCAGTATGAAAGGTGGGTGACAGGTGTTACTCTTAGACCTAGTTCACACTTCATTTATTTGGTTAGTTACAAGTAAAAAACTGACCAAATGACTAAAGTGTGAACTGTGTCTTACAGTCAATGTTACCATCAGGTATAAAGGACTGAACCAGGCACTGCCCCAAGATTCTACTATAGAGTGAACTAGTGGTCTTCTTTTACACCGTCTGCTGATTCAACATAGATCTGTACAGAACCTGTTTTGTAACATGCTGATACAAGTAGTGGGGCCATAACAGAGTGGAGACAGTGTCAGCAGAAAGGAGTGGGTCCAAAACAAATATGACACATGAAGATAATATTTGCATGTCTTCTATGTTTTGGACCCACTCCTGGTTTTGGCTTCTAAATCATGAGCAAATCCTGATGCAAAATAGTGACCGTATGATAGAGGCTTCATGCTCAGTTTGCATGAGTTTTGGCTATTTGCCTCTGAAATCAGTTTTATACTGATGGAAAAGAAGTCCTGCATACAGGACTTTAATTGCCTCTACCACACAGTCAGTAGTTGGTCAGTATTGGTAAGACCAAAAAAACAGGAGTGGGTCAAAAACAGGGATGACATGTGATAGTAATATTTGAATGTAACATAGTACATAAGGCCAAAAAAAAGACATCTGTCCATCCAGTTCGGCCTGTCATCCTGCTAGTTGATCCAGAGGAAAGAAGTACTCCCTGGATCCATGACCCATCTCTAGTAGCTATAGCCTGTAATATTATTACACTCCAGGAATACATCTAGGCCCCTCTTGAATTCCTTTATTGTACTCACCATCACCACCTCCTCAGGCAGAGAGTTCCATAGTCTCACCTGCTCTTACCGTAAAGAATCCTCTTCTATGTTTGTGTACAAACCTTCTTTCCTCCAGACGCAGAGAATGTCCCCTCGTTACAGTTACAGTCCTGGGGATAAATAAATGATGGGAGAGATCTCTGTACTGACCCCTGATATATTTATACATAGTTATTAGATCTCCCCTCAGTCGTCTTTTTTATAAAGTGAATAACCCTAATTTTGATAACCTTTCAGGGTACTGTAGTTGCCCCATTCCAGTTATTACTTTAGTTGCCCTCCTCTGAACCCTCTCCAGCTCTGCTATGTCTGCCTTGTTCACAGGAGCCCAGAACTGTACACAGTACTCCATGTGTGGTCTGACTAGCAATTTGTAAAGTGGTAGGACTATGTTCTCATCACGGGCGTCTATGCCCCTTTTGATGCAACCCATTATCTTATTGGCCTTGGCGGCAGCTGCCTGACACTGGTTTTTGCAGCTTAATTTGCTGTTTATTAAAATTCCTAGATCCTTTTCCATGTCAGTGTTACCGAGTGTTTTACCATTTAGTATGTATGGGTGACTTGCATTATTCCCATGTGCATAACTTCACATTTGTCAGTGTTAAACCTCATCTGCCCCTTCTCTGCCCAAGCATCTAACCCATCCAGATCCCTCTGTAGCAGAAAACTGTCCTCTTCAGTGTTAATTACTTTACACAGTTTAGTGTCATCTGCAAAAATTGATATTTTACTATGCAAGCCTTCTACAAGATCATTAATAAATATATTGAAAAGAATAGGGCCCGGTACTGACCCCTGAGGTACCCCACTATTGACAGTTGCCTAATCTGAGTATCTACCGTTAATAACCACCCTCTGTTTTCTGTCACTCAGCCAGTTACTTACCCACTTACAGACATTTTCTCCCAGTCCGAGCATCCTCATTTTATATACTAACCTTTTATGTGGTACAGTGTCAAATGCATTGGGGAAGTCCAGATATACGACATCCATTGATTCGCCGCTGTCAAGTCTAGAACTTACCTCCTCATAGAAACTGATTAAATTCGTTTGGCATGACCGATCTCTCATGAAGCCATGCTGATATGGCGTTATTTGCTTATTTTCGTTGAGATCCTCTAAGATAGCATCTCTCAGAAAACCTTCAAACAGTTTCCCCACAACAGATGTTAAACTTACCAGCCTATAGTTTCCGGGCTCTGTTTTTGGACCCTTTTTGAATACTGGCACCACATTTGCTATGCGCCAATCCTGTGGGACATTCCCTGTCAGTATAGAGTCCGCAAATATCAGAAATAAGGGTCTGGCTATGACATTACTTAATTCCCTTAGGATACGGGGTGTATGCCATCTGGTCCTGGCAATTTGTCTATTTTAATATTTTTAAGTCGCTGTTGTACTTCTTCTTGGGTCAGACAGGACACTTTTAATGGGGGATTTATTTTTACATTCAGCATTTCATCTGACAGTTTATTTTCCTCAGTGAATACATTGGAGAAAAAAATATTTAACAGCTTTGCTTTCTCCTCATCGCTCTCTGCAACTCCCCCTTCATTACTCTTTAAAGGGCCGACACCTTCAGATTTATACTTTTTAACATTTATATAATTGAAGAAAATTTTAGGGTTAGTTTTACTCTCTTTGGCAATTAATCTCTCGGTCTTTAGTTTGGCCGCTTTTATTTGTTTTTTGCATGTTCTATTTTTTTCCTTATAGTTTTTCAGTGCTTCCTCGCTACCCTCCTGTTTTAGTGATTTATATGCTTTCTTTTTTTCATTTATTGCTTTCTTTACATTTCTTCTGTGTTTTCTACTCACTCTTGCTTCTGGGTTCCAAATTATGAGCAAATCCTGATGCAAAATACTGACCATGTGATAGAGCCGTATGGATGCTCCAAAGACAGGATCTGGTGTGTTTATTATTTTTTGGTTCCTCAGATCAGAAGAATCAGAAGAACAGATAAGAAGAAAAGTTAAATAAATGGTTATGTCAACAAGATGAAACAGGGCCGCTAGTGGCCCCATCACAGGGTGTTGAGGGTGGAAACCGCATGAGAAGTCAACATAGTGGCCCAGTGACAGAGTGGGGAGGGTGGAAAAAGCACGAGGAGTCATAGTGGTCCAGTCAGGAGGTTTGGAGGTGGGTAGCAACAGTAGTAGCAGTAATAGCACAAGATAGTGTCAATAGAAGATTGAAGCAGAGGCAGCAGGTGTGTGGCATCAGGTGAGTGGAAGCATCAGAATAGTGGCTGAGGCAAGTATCCAGAAAAAAACTGGCCTTTTTTCACATTGTTTTGGTGTGACACGCAGAATTATCTAGTCTGATGCATCAGACATTGGAGTGTGGAAATCCAGGCTTATCAGTCATCTGTTCAAAGGTTAGTCTCTCAACATTTTATGTTGAAAGGAGAGTTCTCTTTCGGGTTAACTATTCCCACCTCCGCACTACACACCCACTCTGATGCCACACTCCTGGCCAGACAGAAAAGTTTGTCCAGCGCAAACTCGGCCAGTTGCTGCCGCAAATCAAGTTTACCTACCTAGTAGTCCAGGGGATCTTGGATCTGGTGTGGCAGGGTGCAGTCCAAATATGCCATTATTTACTGGTTTAAGTACTGCTCCATTTCCTGCTGCTGCTAGTGAAGAAAAGTGCCCATTAGAGATTCCAAACTTAAGTTGCTTCTAATGCTCCTGTGCCCCCACCACCTGCAGCATTCCTGGCAGTGGAAAGCGAGTGCAGAGGGTACACCAGGTCACATCTTCATGAGGATGGGTGATGGCACATATAGACAGTGACCAACTGACTACATAAGATGTCTCGATAGTCGTTGAGTTTATCCTCTCTCTCAGCAGGTGGAAACAAAGGCCCCCATTTTGGACCGGTAGCAAGGGTCTAACATGGCGGAGAGCCAATAGTAACTCTGTGCCGAATGGTGATAATATGGCTGTCACTATGTAAGCAACTCAGCATGCATGTGGCCATTTGTGCAAGGGACTTGGAGGGACTTCCTGCCTCCATCTCCACTGCATACTGCCACGATGCGTTGGGGTCAGCTGCCTGGTCTTTTTCATTGCTCTCCAGCTCCTCCTGGTCTTCTTGTGCAGATAAACCACTTATTTCTATACACACTGCTTGTGAGTGAATGTCCTCCTCCTCCTATCAGCATCTGCTCTAGGACGTAAAGGAGTGGAATGATATTCATTTGTCCCGAAGTTTTGCCGACTGACAAATATAGGGCCTGAGCAAATGGCAGGTTTCACACATGAGCTACCACTGGCTAATGTTGAAGTTACACAGGGGAGTGCTCCTTTCAGCCTGCATCAACAAAAAATCATTCACAGCCTTCCTCTACTCATATAGTTACTCCAAAATGTGGAGGGTGGAATTCTAATGGGTGGAAACATTGCAAGTGAGGCGATGTTGGGGGAACGCTATTCTGCCTTTGCAGCTCAAGGAGGGCGTGTTTTGCAGGGTAGTGGCTGAAGTCCATGAACAGAGTGGCTGATGTCCATTTTCAAGATCTCTCACAGTTGGGTGGAAGACTTCAGGATCCGCTTTACAAGCAGATTAAAGACATGTGCCAAGCATGGCAAATGGGTCCGTTAACCTTGATACAGCATCGACACAATGTCCTTCCTGTTATCGGTGACCATGGTTCCAATTTTCAGTTGGCGATGAGATATACTGGATTCCATTTCCTCTTGAAGGACACAGAGCAGTTCTTCCCCATTCGCCCAAGTTGACCAGGTGCAGAACTATCGTAGTTCGTAGTTACAGCCCCACATGTAAGCACTGCCATAAACTTTAGCAGACACTGACATGCTCAAGGACTTGGCCCACCTCGTGCTCAACATATGTGTGTGCAGGGCTGGTAAAGCCTTTTTGGAGAAATAATAATGGCTGGGGACTCTCCTCCTTGGCTCAGCACAAGTCTGTTCCCTGAAAGGTGGAGAGTCAACCAAATGGAAAGGTGGGGATTGTAGTACCTGCAACTTGGCTTGAAGCACCCTCAGCTTCTGCACTTTTGGATGAGTGCACGCATACTGTTATCATTTTGCAATTGCCTCGGTGATCGATTGCTAGCAAAATGAGTGACGAGGAGGAGGAAGAGAAGCACCAGGACCAGTAGATGATGGTAAGGAATCACAGCTCCCGTCTGCTGAGGTGGTGGAGCCTTGACTGCTGGAGAAGTGCAAAAATTACAGCCCTTTTTGGCATGTATTAGTGCAAAAGAAAAATATATTTGTCGTTCAGAGTTGCAGTTATATGTTCTAAAGCCTTCTTTGGTGTGTATAAGTGGCAAAAGAAAAATATATTTGTCGTTCAGCAGTGTAGTTATATGTTCTAAAGCCTTCTGTGGCATGTATAAGTGGAAAAATATAAGGGACTATTTGCCGTTCAGTGGTGCAGTTATGTGTTCTAAAGCCCTTTTTTGGCGTGTAATAGTGTCAAAATAAAAATATATTTGCCCCTCAGCAGTGCAGTTATATATTCTAAAGCCATTTTTGTCGTGTATTAATGGCAAAAGAAAAATATATTTGCCGTTCAGCGGTGCAGTTATATGTTGTAAAGCCATTTTTGTCGCGTATTAGTGGCAAAATAAATATATATCTGCCGTTCAGCGGTGCAGTTATGTGTTCTAAAGACTTTTGTGGCGTGTATAAGTGGAAAAAATAAGGGCAAATGTTCAGCGGGGCAGTTATATGTTCTAAAGCACTTTTTGGCGTGTATTAGTGGCAAAAAAAAAATATATATATATATATATATATATATATATATATTTGCCATTGTACTACAGCCATTTACAGGGTGTATTAATAGGATAGATATGTACGTCCATGTAGCGGTTGCCCCAGAGTGCAGAGGGGTTTCCACTGCTGGTGGGTGTCCTTTTCCCCGATTGTTGAGGAGTCTGTTCAGCATCCAGTGGTGTTCCAAGTGAAGAAGCTCTTCCAAGCGCTGGTGTGATAGCTGTATATTGGTTACCCCCAATAAGAGACAAGACTCTAGATTGAGGGTGAAGAATAACTCTCTTTATTAATGGCCACAGCTCGGCCTTTTATACAGTCACACAAACTACAGCGACCAATCAATATCATAAAAGATAGCGCACTCACAAGCAGGGGCTTGGTCATGCAGCTTACAAGTAGACACTGTGTATTTACCCAGACAATGGACCAGAGTGTTATCTTGTGTATTGTTATTAATTAGGTCAGTTTGGTAGTTAGAGCAGTCTGGAAGTGTGTCTACACCTATGTACTTGATACACATAAATGTCTGCGTCCATTGTTAAGAGTAGTTATCCAAGGCCCTGACTAAAAACATCATCTTTAAAACGGGGGATCTGTTACAGTCCTATTAGCCATTCTGTGGTGAATTGTGATTGTTATTTACTTATTTGTAATTTTTTTTGGGGGTGTATAAATAGGAAAAAGAATATGGGAAAATTGATTGGTGACTTTCTTATTTATGAACTGAATTAAGTCAATTAGCCATTCAGTGGTAATATTTTTTTGTGAAACAGCCTTTTTTGTGAAAATTGGTTGGTGGCTATAACTAATGGTCAAGGACAATATTTGTCCTTTACGGCCCACTGGGAGATGTGGTTCCTGCCCAGCCATACTAGAAACTTGTCCAGGTGATGCCGATTCTGCCTCAGTGCTTCTCTAGCATACCACATGTGCAGGGCACGGCGGTGTCACGCTGTTCTACACCTCGTTTGCCTGAGTGAACAGAGTCACACAGGGGAGAAACAGCTCCGTGTCCTTCATCAAGAAATCAAATCCTGGGGGGCTGAACTGGAGGAGGAGGAGGAGGAGACATTTGAGCACAAGCAATGTGAATTGAAATAGGTGTTTTTATACACAGGTGACAGGAGAGGAGGAGCAGGAGCTGCCAGAGGAGCTACAGGGCAATGAGGAAGACGAAGCAGAGGACCCAGACACATCATGGCATTATGCAGTGGAGATGGAGGCAGGAAGTTCCTCCGAGTCACTTGCACAAATGGCCCGATGCATGCTCACTTGCTTGCTTAGTGAGAGCTGAATTGTCACCATTCAGCAGAGGGATGACTTTTGGCTCTCCACCTTGTTGGACTCTAGCTACCGGTCCAAAATGGGGGCCTTTTTAACACGGAGGGAGAACAAACTGAACTACTATCGAGACATACTATGTAGTCTGTTGGCCACTGCCTATCTGCACCATCGTCCATCCTCTCGCAGGTCTGACCGGGGGGGGCCCTCTGCGCTCACGTTCCACTGTCATGGCTGATGGGGAGGGGTGGGGTGGCAGGAGCAGTACCAGCTCCATCAGCAAGTGCCTGATTCTAGATTTGCTGATGAGCAGCTTTCTTCACCCGCATAGTGAAGAAACTACTTATTAGCAGATAAACATAGAGCAGAACTGGAACCAACAGGTGGTGGCATACTTGGAGTGCACCCTGCCAGCCGTCATTGAAGATCCACTGGACTACTGGGCAGCCAGACTGTATTTGTGGCCACAACTGGCCGAGTTTGCCCTGAAAAAGCTGTCCTGTCCGGATAGTAGTGTGGCATCAGACCGGGTGTTTAGTGCGGCAGGGGCAATAGTTACCCCAAGAAGAACTATCCAGTCCACCCAAAATGTGGAGAGACTGAACTTTGTCAAGATGAATCAGGCATGGATTAGCCAGGATTTCCACCCACCAATGCCTGATGCATCAGACTAGATCATCCATGGTGCCACAGCAACACTATCACGACCGGTGTACCTTTCACAGACGTGTGACGCAAAGGAAGGGAAAAGGGAAAGCCCTGTCCAAGGGAGAGGGAAAGGTGGTGACCCCTAACTCACCTTGAAGCTGGCACCTGACTGCCCTGACGTCCCTAGACGGGTTCTTCACCCATACGCTGATCACGTGCCTAAACCCTGGCTTTCCTTAAGCTGAGCCCTAAGTAGTAAATAGGGCGGTGGAAGCACTAGTCCTCACCACTAACACTAAAGGAAAACACCAGGGAGAGGACAGACAATACAGACAAAACATATAAGCCCAGGTGGGCGACAACAGCGGACAACAAAAGCCCAACAGGGATCCGGAGGGTAATGCTCTGGTACGACAACCAGGAACAACAGCAACACAGCTCCAGTGGGTCAGTATAGAAGACTAGGCAGGAAGCTCTATATCTGGCAACCAGAGAAGTGGAAAAGGGATAAGAAGTAGATAAGGAGGTTGGGAGTGGCGGACAAGAAACAGCTGAGGAGAAGAAGCTACGGATCCCTGAGTGAGACAAAAAGGATTGCAAGGCAAACACAGAAAGCTACCATTAAGTAACAGCATGATCTTTAGACATAGAGCGCGCAGCCACCCAGCGCGACTTCCTGACCCCGGGTATAACGGAGTCAGACGTGGCTCCTGACACCCTCGTGACAAACACTTTGACAAAAGAGACCAGTTTCTTCTGGCTACCTGCCTCAGCTACTATTCTGATTCTGCCACCACCCTGATGCCACACATCTGATGCCAAGTTCACCTTATTTTACCCACCATCTTCAGCTGGTACTGGTATTGCCACCCACCTCTACACTATGTCACCTTGCCACTCTGGGGCCTCCTGATGCTGCTGCCACCTCAACACTATGTCACCTTGCCACTCTGTGGTCTCCTTATGCTGCTACCACCTTAACATTATGTCACTTTTCCATTATGTGGCCTCCTGATGCTGATTCCGCCACCTACACACTGTCATTTTGCCACTCTGTGGCCTCCTGATGCTGCTTCCACCTCACCATTATGTCATAGGGCCACTCTCTGGACTTCTAATGCTGTTCCCACCCTCCCCACTGCATGACTGGGCCACTATTTTCCCTTTCGGCCTGGCTGACATCATCAAATTGCATTTTTTTATGCTATTTGCCGCAAATAAATTTGGATCAAACCACATCTTTTAGAAAAAGTTGGCGAAACGGCCGAATTAAATTTTAAAAAATTTGCTTATCTCTAATGAACACCCCAAAATCTTTAGTATCAGATCACAATTTCACCCCAACTACAGAATCAAGGATTAATGGAATTACTTATGTATAAAAGAATGTGAAAAACTTAAAATCAGTAGTATTCAAATGCTTTTTAGCCATAATTAGTGCAGCAAGGTGTAATAGAATAACTTCTCTATTAGTCAAGCGTTACACCGTTCATTTAGCCCCTGCTCTCTCCTTATAGTGTCAATAATGCCTTTCTGTTATATCCCTTTACTATATCTAAGCTGTCCTGGAATTACTCAAAAGTAATATTATGTTAATAAAGTTTTCACTAATCACTGTCCAGAGTGCCTTTAATGTCTCTCCCTAAACTAAGTTCGCTGGAAAATAGCGTAGACCAGGCAGGAGGAGACTTATTAGAGTTGGGCGAGAATATTCGAATTGCGACTATTAATTGCGAATATCGGCACTTCAAGAATTCGCAAATATTTAGAATATAGTGATATATATTCGTAATTTTGAATATTCAAGATTTTTTTTTTCATCACTAACCTTCTTGCTTGTGGGCCAATGAGAGGGCTGCAATGACTTTGTCTGAGCTTAGCAACATCCCTAGCAACCAACATCCCTAGCAACCAATAGGAAAGTTGCCTACCCCTTACTATAGAACCGCACCAGCAGCCATTTTCTACAGTAATTTAAAGTTCTGAGAGAGACAGCAGTGTCATTGCTATGCTCTGTGCTTTCCACACTACATTAGATAGATAGTTAGATAGCTTATATATATATAATACAGAGAGTTAGTGGGAGATAGTCAGTGTAGGTTAGATAGTGATATAGTGTAGCTGTTGCAGTACAGGGTGTTAGGTACTGTGATAGGTTCTGCTGTCCATACATACATGCAGACCTGCAAAAATGTGAAGTGTCATGTATTGCGCCAAAATATTTGCATCATTAGTGCTACTTAGTGCAATTGCAAAGATATTGGAGCACTCTATCTGCATATAAAGCTATTGTAATATTCTGCCGTGCCAATCATTTTTTCCAGTCTCAGTAAACTTCTAGCAGCTTGGAAACTGTAGCAAAAGTGATACATGCCTGTATGTTGCGTGCATTATTGTAAATATTACATTGCCGATTTTTCGCAATTAAGAAAATAATCTTGAATTTACGACTATATGACAAATATTTGCCCAAATGAAATATTGTGAATTTGAATATAGCCCCTGCCACTCATCACTACTTTTTATAGGGCTGTGACATCACAGGGGCTGTCTATCTCCTGATTGGCTGGCTGCACAGCATTATGTGCAGCCAGCCAATCCTCAGGCGCACTGAGGAAGGAGCGAGCAATCCTCAGGCGCACTGAGGAAGGAGCGGGCAAGCGAGCGTCCTTCTCTCAGAGCGCCTGCGCCACATGAGGACCGATTCAGCGCAGGCGTGGGATTTCATGAGCAGACAGGGCCAGCGGGAGGAGGAGAGCGCTCACTGGCCCTGTCTATCAAGTGGAGGAGGGGGCGTGATTATAGTCCGAGGATGCTACTAGAAAGTAACTGCCCAACTTGCTGGCAGTGAAGAAATTAGCATATGATAAAAGTAAGATTTTTAAAGAATTTACAGCACAGACAGAGGTAAGAGGGATATATATGGACTCAGCTGAAATTAGCAAATAGCTAATGTCTGATACTGAAAATTCTAATTGGGGGGTGACAGAAGCCCTTTAATAATTGAAATTATTTAAATGAATTAAACTGTTGAAACTCGAAAAATTAGAATATCATGCAAAGTTTATTTATTTCCGTAATGCAACTTAAAAGGTGGAACTAATATATGAGATAGACTCATTACATGCAAAGCGAGATATTCCAAGCCTTTATTTGTTATAATTTGGATGATTATGGTTTACAGCTTATGAAACCCCAAAGTCACAATGTTGAGGTAACCTTTGCTCAGGGGGTATGGATTAATTAGCTGACTAGAGTGTGAAACTTTGAGCCTAGAATATTGAACCTTTTCACAAAATTCTAATTTTAAGCTGCATTAATGCAATTCCTTTTATGGAACCTGCACGATATTCTAATTTTTCGAGTTTCACCTGTATATGAATTTGACAAAAAAAGAGAAAGGAATTGAAAAACCTAGAAAAGAACGACCAAATAGGGATAAAACTAGCTGATAAGGGGAGGGGGCATAATGGTTTTTGATACTATGAGAGAGAAATGTCGAAGATTCTAAAGGATGGACCTACATAAAAACAACTAAAAGGTAATCCGGTTAACAGTGATGAAAGAGAGCTCAAAGAGTCAAAGAGAGCTTAAAGGGACATAAACTATGAATACTTTATAAAAAAGAATATAACCCATCCCAATCCCAATGCACCGGTAATTTAATTTTTGCCAAAGGTTCATAAAGACCAGATAAACCCTCCTGGCAGACTGATCAAATCTGGGATTGAGTCGGTACTAGTAGGGTTTCAGAATATGTGAAATGACCCCATCCTATCTGAAAGACACAGGGCAGGTTCTGGAAGTTTTAAATGAAAATAGGATGTTCTCTGAAGATATGTTCTTAGTCATTGTAGACGTTACATATTTATATACTATCATACCTTAAGATATAGGTTTGAGAGCAGTGGAATATTTTTTTAAGAAATATGTAGATTTTAAAGATGATCAAAATAAATTTATTTTAGTATGCATAGATTTCTGTCTAGGTCACAATTACTGTGTACTTGTGGAGAAGATACATAGACGATTGTCTGTGTATCTGGAAGGGACACGAGGCAGTGTTAAGGGATTTTATAAAATACAATAATGAGAATAACTGGAATTCAAGATTTTCTGAAAACATTAGTCGAGGTTCAGTTAATTTCTTAAATTTGGAGATTCTGCAGGGAAGAAGGACAGATAGATACGAAAACCTATTTCAAACTCAAAGATCGCAATGGATATATAGACATTAATAGCTGTCACTATAAACCTTGGATCAATAACATTCCTAAAGGGTAATTCTAGAGAATAAAGAGAAACTGTAAATAAATGAAAGACTATGAGGAACAAAGCTCAAAAATACAGCAGAGATGTGAGAAGGGATATAAAGAAGAGGTACTGAACAGAAAGAAAGTAACCAAATAAAATAAAATTAATAAAATATCAAAATGATGGAGATAGATATAGGTATGCTTTCTCTACAAAATATTCCTCTATGTGCCCGCAGATTAAAGATATATAAAGAAAATACAAATAAAATATAAAGTAGTACCCAGTTGCTTACAGAGAGAAGAATTTCCAACTATTAGCGGAGTGTTCACATGATGAGGATTTTGTGTTGGCTGTAAGAATAGATCTAAGGAAGACAGACGGAATAGCAAGAGAGAAGTAGTAAGTGCAGTAGTGGGAGAAACAGATTTTAAAGTGAAGGGGCAAATCTCCTGCGAAAGTATGGGGGTGGTATATGTGTTAGAATGTCTGTGCAAATTGCAATACGTAGGAAGAACATTAAGGAAACTAGAAGTGAGAATTGGAGAGCACATTAGGAATATCAGAAACAGATTAGACACACATAGTGTGTTGGCACATTTAAAAAAAAAAAAAGACACAAAAAACCCCTGAATGGTTTGAGATTTATGGGGGTGGAATTGGTGCAGAACAAGTGGAGAGGGGGTGATCCGGTAAAGAATATTGACAAGAGGCAGAATGGATTTATAACATGTAGACCTTACAATCAAAAGGACTAAACATAGAATGGGATATAAGATCAGTCTGCATGTATTAGGAATGAATAAAAAAAAGTAGTGACAAGGTCCATCCTGCTTATCACCTAGGAGACGAGGACGCGGCATGCGTCCTCGCTCCTCCACAGAGGCAGGGCTCCGGCGGCGCTGTGGAGAGGGAGCGCATCATCGGTGCCGCGTGACAGATATTATGGAAATGACGTATCGCGGATATACGGATAAATACCACAGATACAAGTCATGTCCATAAATATTAGGACATTGACACAATTTTAACATGCTTGATCTATACACCACCACAATGGATTTGAAATGAAACTCACAAGATGTGCTTTAACTGCAGACTCTCAGTTTTAGTTTGAGGGTATTCACATCCAAATCAGCTGAAGGGTGTAGGAATTACAACAGTTTGCATATGTGCCCCCACATGTTATGGGACCAAAAGTAATGGGACAATCGGCTTCTCAGCTGTTCCTTGGCCAGGTGTGTGTCATTCCCTCATTATCCCAATTACAATGAGCAGATAAAAGGTCCAGAGTTCATTTCAAGTGCGCTATTTGCATTTGGAATCTGTTGCTGTCAACTCTCAAGATGAGATCCAAAGAGCTATCACTATCAGGGAAGCAAGCCATCATTAGGCTAAAAAAGCAAAACAAACCCATCAGAGAGGTAGCAAAAACATTAGGCGTGGCCAAAACCACTGTTTGGAACATTCTTAAAAAGAAGGAACGCACGGGTGAGCTCAGCAACACCAAAAGACCCGGAAGACCACAGAAAACAACTGTGGTGGATGACCGAAGAATTATTTTCCTGGTGAAGAAAAAACCCTTCACAACAGTTAGCCAGATCAAGAACACTCTCCTGGAGGTAGGTGTATGTATGTCAAAGTCAACAATCAGGAGAAGATTTCACTAGAGTGAATACAGAGGGTTCACCACAAGATGTAAACCATTGGTGAGCCTCAAAAACATGAAGGCCAGATTAGAGTTTGCCAAATGACATCTAAAAAAGCCTTCACAGTTCTGGAACAACATTCTATGGACAGATGAGACCAAAATCAACTTGTACCAGAGTGATGGGAAGAGAAGAGTATGGAGAAAGAAAGGAACTGCTCATGACCTGTTTTCATCAGTGAAGCATGGTGGTGGTAGTGTCATGGCGTGGGCATGTATGGCTGCCAATGGAACTAGTTCTCTTGTATTTATGATGTGACTGCTGACAAATGCAGCAGGATGAATTCTGAAGTGTTTCGGGCAATAATATCTGCTCATATTCAGCCAAATGCTTCAGAATTCATTAGATGGTGCTTCACAGTACAGATGGACAATGACCCAAAGCACACTGCAAAAGCAACCAAAGAGTTTTTTAAGGGAAATAAGTGGAATGTTATGCAATTTCCAAGTCAATCACCTGACCTGAATCAGATTGAGCATGCGTTTCACTTGCTGAAGACAAAACTGAAGGAAAATGCCCCAAGAACAAGCAGAAACTGAAGACAGTTGCAGCATAAGCCTGGCAGAGCATCACCAGGGATTAAACCCAGCGTCTGGTGATGTCTATGGGTTCCAGATTTCAAGCTGTAATTGACTGCAAAGGATTTGCAACCAAGTATCAAAAAGTGAAAGTTTGATTTATGATTAGTATTCTAGCCCATTACTTTTGGTCCCTTAACAAGTGGGAGGCACATATGCAAACTGTTGTAATTCATCCACCGTTCACCTAATTTGGAAGTAAATACCCTCAAATTAAAGCTGACAGTCTGCAGTTAAAAGCATATCTTGTTAGTTTCATTTCAAATCCATTATGGTGGTGTATAGAGCCAAAAATGTTAAAGAAAAATAGAATGCTGCTTTAATTACTGGACTTTATAATGGATGTATTATTACAGCAATAAAAGCACCAGTTCTTTACACATGCTTGATTCATTTTGATTTGGGGGACGGGTTATCTGTGTGATGTAATTTCCTTGTGTTCTGGCGGTCTATTTAAACACGACTAGAGTTGAGCGAACACCTGGATGTTCGGGTTCGAGAAGTTCGGCCGAACTTCACGAAAATGTTCGGGTTCAGGATCCAAACTCGACCCGAACTTCACCCCGAACCCCATTGAAGTCAATGGGGACCCGAACTTTTGGGCACTTAAATGGCTGTAAAATAGCCCTGGAAAGGGCTAGAGGGCTGCAAAAGGCAGTAAAATATAGGTAAATGCCCTGAAAACAAATGTGAATAGGGAAATGACTTAAAATAAAATGCAGAAAAATAATAAATATACATTCTAAACTTGAGCCCAAGTGAGTGTCAGTGGCACCTGTCACCCAGCCACCACATATGTCATTGTCACCAAGCATCTCCACCAAATCCCATGGAAGTGTTCAGCTATCAGATGTCCATCTCCCAAACACTGGAGAGTTTTAAAAACCTTATGGCGGTGGCTATCCCACAGTACGTGTATCCCAGCCGCCGCTACTTTTGCAGGCGAGCCATCCCTTCCCTGCACAACCAAGTGGCAGACAAAATCAAGTGTGCAGTGAGCAACGCTATCTGTGGCAACGTCCACATAACCAACAACACAGTGGGTAAATGTAGCGGCTGTCCCAGAGGCGGATAGCATTTTTGCGAATGTCCTTCTGCCCCCAAGGTTTGCTGGGCATTTCTCTTTGTATTCTGTTACCTCCTCCTCCTACTCGGCTTCCTCCTCCTCTACCTCCTCCTCATCCACTCAGCGTAACACCTTCACCACCCACAGCAGCACAGCCAGGGGGAAACGACAGCAGGTTGTTTTAAAACTTGTCTGTTTGTGGGACAAACCCCGCACCGCGCAGGAGCTGTGGACAGGCATGGAACAACAGACCGACCATTGGTTGGTGCCACTGAGCCTCCAGCCCGACCTGGTGTTGTGCGCTAATGGGCGAAATATACTAGCAGGTCTGGGCCTAGCCGGTTTGACACACATCCCCTGCCTGCCACATGTGCTGCATTTGGGATGCAGAAATTCCTAAACACCAGACTGTGAAAAAAAATTCAGTTAATCGAACACACACAACACCCCCACCCCCCCTTTCACTCAAACCATTAACAAACTATTTACAAATTTTCTTAAAAAAATATTAAAATAACTATAATGCAGCTAAACTTACTATATAAACAAACAAAACTATATACACGCCTTATCCTTAACTTAAGGCCAGTGACATCCAAGTGGCTCGAAGGGTGGGTTCCTGCACCAACATAGTCCCTGGCCTGGAACACAATTGTCCAGCCAGGGCACAGTTCATGAGGATGAGGAGGATAAGTAGGATGAGGAGGATGAGGAGGAACCGTGTTCTCAGCATGGTGGCACCCAAGCCAGCTCACGGGCAGCTGGGTCACCATCAGCACCTCAGAAGGCTGGGTTAGCATTGGCGAAATGTGGGAAAGCTTTGTCATCACGCCACAACAACCTGTACCACCAGCAGATCTGGAACGTCTTAACAGGAGGCAACATTTCAGCAACATGGTGGAAGAGTACACGTACTGACTGATGGGTTTGCCAAGGGGCGTAGCTACAGGGAAGTGTGAGAAGCACACTATTTTGGGTCATTGACCTAGAAGGGGCCCATTCAGGAGGAGGAGGAGGACTAAAAGACTTTGTCAGGGCCCCCTCAACAGTATTATACAATGAAATTAGATACAGTGGCAGTATAGACAGTGTAGAAAGTGGATGGAAAATAAACCCAAACAGCCTCACACCCTACACACTCAACACCCCCCCCCCTTTCACTCAAACCATTAACAAACTATTATTTACAAATTTACTTAAAAACGTATTAAAATAACTATAATGAAGCTAAACTAACCATATAAAGAAACAAAACTATATACACGCCTTATCCTTAACTTAAGGCCAGCCAAATACAAGTGGCTCAGAGGGTGGGTATCTGCACCAACATAGACCCTGGCCTGGAACACAATTGTCCAGCCAGGGCACAGTTCTGGAGGATGAGGAAGAGGAGTAGGAGGAATGCTGTGGGATACAGATGACACAGACGATATACCTCCCTCAAAGAGGATAGCTTGTCCTTGCCTCTGGGCCGCCTGGCAGACATGAGCGACTATATGCTGCAGTGCCTGCGCAACAACCGCCCAGTTACTGCCACATTCTAACTTTTGCTGCTTACTGGGTGGCCACCCTCCTGCATCCCAGTTACAAGGACAACGTGCCGTCCTTAATTCCCTCACTGGAGTGTAGTAGGAAGATGAGCCCGCTAGTAGACACGCTGCTGATGGCATTCACACCTGACACCGGGGACTCAGTGGAAGCACAAGGTGAAGGCAGAGGAGGAGGAAGAATTTGCTAATGCAGCTGGGTCACCAGCAACACCTCAGAAGGCAGGGTTAGCATGGGCAAACTGTGGAAAATCTTTGTCATCACGCCACAACAACCTGCACCACCAGCAGATCTGGAACATCTTAGCAGGAGGCAGATTTTCAGCGACATGGTGGAACAGTACACATACTGACTGATGGGTCTGCCTAGGGGAATAGCTACAGGGGAAGTAGGGGAAGCAACTGCTTTTGGGCCTTGACCTATAAAGGGCCCATCCAGGAGGAGGAGAAGGACTAACAGTATTATACAATGAAATTATATACAGTGTCAGTATAGACAGTGTAGAAAGGAATGGAACAGCTGCTGGGCCTGGTCTGAGAGAGCGATCTTTAGTAGCGGTAAAGTACGGTATTTCTATTTTTGCAACTGAATTTCACCCCAGAAAATAATATATCCTTTGATGGACACTATGAAACTTGTCCAGTCACAGCTGGAACACCAGATTTACGGTATTTCTATTTTTGCAACTGAATTTCACCCCAGAAAATAATATATCCTTTGACGGACACTATGAAACTTGTCCAGTCACAGCTGGAACGCCAGATTTACGGTATTTCTATTTTTGCAACTGAATTTCAC
>JAKVIS010001527.1:0-32853 GCA_033119425.1 Bufotes viridis
GTAAGCAAGTGCAGGTGCGTTGCGTTTTTCACTGATGGTTGCTAGGAGATACTGTTTATAAACCTTCAGTTTTTTATCACGCGCGTGAAAAACGCATCAAAACGCATTGCACCCGCGCGGAAAAAACTGAACAACTGAACGCAATCGCAGGCAAAACTGAATGACTTTGCCTGTGAAATCGCAAAGTTTTCACTGAACGCATCCGCAACGCATCCGGACCTAATCCGGACACGCTCGTGTGAAAGAGGCCTAAGGGTACTTTCACACTAGTGTTGTGAGGATCCGGCAGGCAGTTCTGGCAACGGAACTGTCTGCCGGATCTGGCAATCCGTGTGTAAACGGATATCGTTTTTTTCTGGATCATCCAGTATCATCTGGAATAACGGATCCAATGGATCCGGAATAACAGCAAAGCGGCAATTTCCAGAACACTTGGTACTGGATCCGGCATGAATACATTTCAATAGAAATTATTGCTGTATCCTGCAAGTGTGGTAGTGTTCCGGGATTTTGGCAGGAAAAATACTTTTTTCCGGTCAAACACCGTACAAGGGACGGAACGGAAGACATCCTGATGCATACTGAGAGGATTGTTCTCCATTCAGAATGCATTGGGACAAAACTGATGTTTTTTTTTTTCCAGTATTGAGACCCTTAACCGGATTTCAATACCGGAAAAGAATAACGCTAGTGTGAAAGTACCCTGATATTAAATGGTGCCTTTAGAGAGAACAATTTGTCTGCAAAAAAAAAAAACAGCCCTCATCCAAGGAAACCTCTCCCCACTATCGCACCCCTTTTCACGTCCTATACCTATAGGTGTGTACTTGGAGCAGAGAGATAAAGGCAGCGTCTGTGGTTGTCATGGCGACCAGGGTTGCCATAACTAAAGATGGCAGCCCGGCTATCTTGTGGGAATCAGTGCTATGGCGCTGCCCGTACGTGAGATGGCGCCTGACCGGCTTCTGACAGCGGCTGCTAGCATGGCGGACAAGAGACGTGCTGCCTCAGGCTCCCCGGTACCGCGGGCTCAGCCGAGACCCACCAGCGAGGCGGACTTTCTGGCTCAGGCCGGAGTACGTGACGTGCTGCGAGTGGCCGTGCTGAAGCTGCTGGAGGCCAGGCCCGAGGACCCGGTGCTCTTCTTGGCTGATTACTTCAAGAAAATGGACGTCGGGGGGTCAAAGCCCGGTGACCGGGGGTCGCACATAGCGGGGCAGCAACGTCTCGCTCATGCCCTGTGGTACCTGAAGTTGGCGCATCACTCCCAGAGGTTGGTGACACGGAAGAGGGCAAGGGTGGGCGCCATGCCAGTGCAGGGGAAAGACTAGCTGGCCTGTCAGCAGAGGCTTCCCTGTCAGTGATATCACACACATGACCACCAACATAGGATGTTATCGCCACGTATGATGTCCTCGCCACGTAGGATGTCCCTCGCCACGTAGGATGTCCCTCGCCACGTAGGATGTCCCTCGCCACGTAGGATGTCCCTCGCCACGTAGTTTGTCCCTCGCCACATAGGATGTCCCTCGCCACGTAGGATGTCCCTCGCCACGTAGGGTGTCCCTCGCCACGTAGGGTGTCCCTCGCCACGTAGGGTGTCCCTCGCCACGTAGGATGTCCCTCGCCACGTAGGATGTCCTCGCCACATAGGACAGTCAGTCTCAAGCAACACATCTGCATCAGAGGGTCTGTTAGGACTCGCTGGGGCTGAACACTTTAAAGGGTTACCTGTTTCTCAGGGCCGGCTCCCCACTCCTCCCCCTCCAGGCCTGTGATGCTCCGCTGGGCCTCCTCGCTGAAAACATCTGGTTTGACATCACCGCAGCCAATCACTGGTCGCGACGGAGATCGGACCCCGATGCGCCATCTAACCATTTGTCATGACATAAGCGGAGCCAATCTCTGCTGTGGTGATGTCAGACCAGATGTTTCTTAGCAAGGGGGCCCAGCGGAGCATCGCAGGCCTGGAGGAGAAGGAGCGGGAACCAGCCCTGAGAACCAGACGGATCCGTTCTGCTGCCTATAGACCTCTATCATGACGGATAAAAATAGAATGCCTCTTAAAGGTTTCCGTTATGAATTCGGTCTTACGGATTTCGTTATTTTCAGTTATAACAGAGAACAATAACGGAATTCATAACGTCAATGTGAACCTGGCCAAAGGGGAGGGGTTGCCAAAACCGTCCCATTCTTGCACAACCCTTTTAAAGGGAGACATTTGTGTTGGTCCCATGTTCATATGTGCCCGCACTGCTGAGGAAAATTATGTTTTATTATATGCAAATGAGCCTCTAGGAGCAACGGGGGCGTTGCTGTTACACCTAGCTCTGCTCTCTCTCTGCAACTGCCACGCCCCCTGTGATCACATTTACACTGCCTGGTCCTGTCAATCAAACTGGAGAGGGTGCGGCAGTTGCATTGAGAGCAGTGCCTCTAGGTGTAATGGGAACGCCCCCATTGCTCCTAGAGGCGCCTTTGCATATAGTAATACATAATTGTTCTCAGTATTGATGGCACATATGAACATGGGACCAACACGGATGCCTTCAGCTGCCAAGTGCACATGTAACAGGTCAGCCAGTGTCATAGGGACAAATCTGCTGACATGTCCTTTAAAGGACACTACCATAATTTTTTTATTACATATTAACTATTTACAGATGAATATTCTATGTAATTTGTATTAATTTTATTTATTTAAAAAAGAAAAAAAAAAAACGTGGATGGCTGAATATAATTGTTGAAGTCCATCCATGTATTTTACTTGCTGCCTTCACTCTTAACCCCTTAGTCACCACCAATATGCCTTTTTACAGCTGTAACCAAGAGCCCCTTTACATTGCCAGTTTTGCAGACAGTTGTCAGGAGGGGAGCGTTCCTAACTGACAATCGCCTGCTCATCAGCGGAGGAGACTGCTGCTATTACATGCAGCGATCTCCTCCACAGCATGGGGAGGAACGATTGCTAATGTCATCACTCTTCTCTACACTGAATCATTCTTTGCCGGCAGCAGATCGCGATTACACAGCACGATCTGCTGCCGGCGAACGACGATTTTTGTAACCACGTTAATGATCTTTTACTCAGTGAACAAGCGTTTTGCTAAATAATTGGGTAATTGGCAGCACTTTTACACCGCCAGATAACCGCTAAGAGGCATTCCTATGAACGCTTGTTAGTGATTATCTGGCGGATTCTCGGCCCATGTAAAGGTTAAGTCGTTGCTTCTTACAATGGCCTAGCGCTGCATGGCTCTCCTGCTCTAATGGGCCAGGTCAGGAGACCCCCTGACCCTGGTCATTTAACACCTTAGATGCCACAGCCAAAAGCGACAGCAGCATCTAAGTGGTTTTAGAGTCAGGGGGCTGCCTCTGTGCTCCATTGTAACCCCCACAAACGTGACTGCGTTGGTGTTGATGTCATTACATGGCAGCCAGGGGTCATTAGAAGGCCTCCAGTTCTGTCAAAGGCAAGGCCTAATAGGTTGCCTGTCAGTTTCCTACTGACAGTATAATACACTGTACGTCATAAGTACTACTGCCTATTGGGGTTCGACCACGCAGCACGGTCGCGTGGCGCTTGTGACACAGCTGTGCTGCATTCGAGTACCACGCAGCCGTACAAGCTGCAGTGGGCTCTAATAAAAAAATTTCCAATGGAAATAAAAAAATTTCCACTATGTTTTTAGCATCACAGCGTCCGTAACCACCTTAACTATACAATGATCACGTCATTGATCCCTCTCGGCGAACTGTAGAAAAAAATCCCACCATGCCAGAATGGCTGTTTTTGTTTATCCACCACCCAAAAAACAGGAAAAAAAAGCGATCAAAAAGTTTTTTGTACTCCAAAATAGCACCAATCAAATTTATTCTGCAAAGTAAAGGTTGCAAAATTTATAATCGAAAAACTCAGTGGCAGTATTGCTGTTTTTCCCCCCATCTTCCTCCCAGAAAGAGTTAATAAAAGTCAGCCAGTGAGGTATGTGTATCCCAAAATAATGCATTAAAAACTACAACTTGACCCGAAAAAAACAAGCCCTCATACAGCTAGATCGACAAAATTTTTTTTTTTAAATTGTAGCTCTTGGAATGTGACAATAAAAAAAATCACGTGGTCACTAAGGCCTCATGCACACGACCGTTTTTTTATGCTGTCCGCAAAAAGGGGTTTCGTTGTTCAGTGATCCGTGTCCATTTTTGCCTTCCGTTGTGTTTCCATGTGTCTTCCGTTTTTTTTAGCGGACATGACCCAAAAGATTTTACCAAGGGATCCGCAAAAAAAAGGGACGCGGAACACGGATGACACACGGATGGCCATCCGCATTTTTCACGGCCCCATTGACTTGAATGGGTCTGTGAACCGTTTTTGACGGACAAGAATAGGACAGGTTATATTTTTTTGACGGACTGGAATCACGGACGCGGAGGACAAACGGTGCATTTTCCGAGTTTTCCACGGACCCATTGAAAACCAATGGGTCCGCAGAAAATCACGAAAAACGGTCGTGTGCATGAGGCCTAAGACTGAACAGAGGCCGGTCACTAACTGCCTCCTTTGTTTAGACTTTTATCATGGCTACAGCCTCGCTTGACTCTCTCACTCAGGCCATCGATATGACCAGAGGGAAGAGGGGGTAAGCGAGTCAGTTAGAGAATCGCACGTTACACTGAAAAGCGCAATGCTCTTCTGTGGTATCTTTATGTAGGACTATCAAGAGAAAAATAGAGCTGTCATATTGTCATCCCAATTCTACATCTAATATTATAGTAGCAGATAATATCTTTCCCTCACAACAGCAGTTAACTAAAAAAAGGATTACCTTATTTATATAGGAGTTTTATCTCTCTGTGATGACTTCCACAGAAGGACCACATTTTGTATTCAATTTCCAATGGAATTGTACAGCTGAAATGAAAAATAGAAACAATTTTTATAAATTGTTTTCTGTGAATATTGAGTAAAAAAAAAAAATCCCTTTCTGATGGAAGTGTCCCTTTAAATTTGCCAGGAACCCCACCACGGCAGTTTGGATAGACGCCGACTGTTTCCATCATGTGACAGATCCTGCATTGCCATCACCTATGATAGAACTGAAAATAATGGAAACTGGAACGTTTTTGTTCACCTGTTAAAGGGGTTTTCTAGGGAGAATTTATTTGAAAAAGGGACCAAAATGTTAAAAATAAAAATGAATTGTTACTCATCTCGGCCGATCTCCAGGCTCCAGCTGCTGCGACACCGCTCCAGTCCTTGCATCTCTGCAACTCCTATCCTGGCTCCCTGAAAACCCCCTTTACATCCCTGTAGGAGGTCCGCTGGCCATAGCTGTAGGTATGGGACCAGGATCTAATCGCTGGCATCACTAAGGTTGACAGAGATTGGCGCAGTCATCTCGGCATCGCAGCAATATTGTAATATGATGCTTGGAGACAGTCGGTGCACTCAGCTATTTTCGTAAGTCCTAATGAAGGGAATGGTGAGAGCCATGTATGTGGGGTCACCTCTCCATTCCCAGCTTGGTACGACAGGGCCCCGTTTTTGAGATAGGAGGGTCACAGAGGTGGGACCTGCACATATCAAAAGTTTGACATATCCGTTCCCAGTTTACATAAGGGGGTATGATGGTGACAAACAAAGATTTTTATGTCCTCCTAACGCCTCTTTCACACGGCCGTTGCAGGTGCCTTCCCGGGCAAACATGCAGGTGCGTTGCGGGAAAATATGCGATTTTTCCACACGATTGCAAAGCGTTTTAATGGGTTTTGCACGCGCGTGGGAAAAATCGTCATGTTTGGTACCCAGACCCGAACCCGAACTTCATCACTGAAGTTCGGGTTTGGGTTGAGTAGATTTCATTATTTTCCCTTATAACATGGTTGTAAGGGAAAATAATAGCATTCTTAATACAGAATTCTAAGTAAAATGTGGATGGAGGGGTTAAAATGAAATTTAACTCGCCTTATCCACTTGATCGCGTATTTGCGATCTCTTCTTTCTTCTTTAATAATGTGAGCTGCCAGCTAAAGGACCTGTGGTGACGTCACATTACATGGTCCATCAGACGTCACATCACATGGTCCATCACCATGGTGATGGACCATGTGATGTGACATCACCACAGGTCCTTTAGCCGACAGCTCATGATCGAAGAAGAAAGAAGAGATCGCAACCACGCGATCAAGTGGATAAGGTGAGTAAAAAAAATTTTTTTAACCCCTTAATCCACATTTTACTAAGCATTCTGTATTGAGAATGCTATTATTTTCCCTTATAACCATGTTATAAGGGAAAATAATAAAGATCGGGTCCCCATCCTGATCGTCTCCTAGCAGCCATGCGTGAAAATCGCACCTGCATCCGCACTTGCTTGCGATTTTCACGCAGCCCCAAACGCACAATATAGAGCATGCTGCGATTTTCACACAACGCACAAGTGATGTGTGAAAATCACCGCTCATGTGCACAGCCCCATAGAAATGAATGGGTCCGGATTCAGTGCGGGTGCAATGCGTCCTCCTCACACATTGCACCCGCGTGGAATACTCGCCCGTGTGAAAAGGGCCTAAAAGATGTGATCAACCGCAAACGATTCTTATTTTCTGTTTGATTGCTGGCCATGTTTACACGGGGCAGTGGTCGGGTATGAATGATCTCAGTGTACCATGTGCATCAAGCGGTATAAGAAATGGAAGAGGCTAATGTGAATTCTCCGTGTCTCTGTACAGAGCTGCCTTCAACAATAACCTTACCAGCGCGTACGACTGCCTCAGTGCTGGAGGAAGAAAGAGAAAGCCTGGTCTGAATGGAAAGACATACAGTGAGGTCCTGGCCAGGATTTGTCAGGAAGGGGACCTCCCTACAGATATTTCCTCTGCCCTTCTGAAGAAGATCCAGTGCCGAGATCATGAAGCCATTCCTTTTGATGTTTTCCGTTATGGGGTTCTCACCTGCTTTGTGTTGGTGGAGTTCATGTCTAAAGCAGACACTCTGTTCAGTATTCTAGATGGGGATAACCAGTCTGACCAAAGTGTGTGCCAAGCTGTGCTAGAGACTTTAGAAGAAGCACTTACTGCCAGCGACTTAGCTGTGCCAGCCAGCTACCTGGAGGCTGGCTCAAAACTAGGACCTGACTGTTTGGCCATTGCGATGGACCGAGCATTCCAGAACAGAAAGCCTGGTATTCCTATGGGACGTGGTGAATTTTTGAAAGAGGCATGCTTACTCTTTCTTGATAAGGTCAAACCAGTTCAATGAATGGCCTGTGTGCCCTTACCAACTAATGTTTTACATAAGTGAATTTTCTGGTACTGCAGTAGTGGAGACCTCCTAGCTATGTCCATACATCAAGAGTATCTCTTACTCTTTCATTCTCTGACCATAATTTATGCAGTTTTCTTCTAGTGCAAATCATTTATGAGATAGAAAGCAATGTGTGAAAATCCTTGTGTGCCGTGAATATTTTAAAGGACATGAGATATGCAAACGGGGATCTCCCAAGGAAAGAGAACCATCTCGCTAGCGCCGCCTTGTGGAAGTGGCTCCCTATGAGTCAAAATCCAACTTTTTGACAAGCCTTGGAATATGACAAGGGAACATAGCCAGACTAGATCATCGGTACAACGTAGGATTCTGGCTGGCTGGGTGCGATGCCTTGGACGCACCTTGGGAAGGGTTCTGGCTCTCCTTAAAAAGACCAGCTGTGTATGGAGACTTATAGACAATGCTCCAAGCACCCCGAAACAGCTGTCTACAAAGTGTGAACTTGGTCTAACGCTGGGTTCACACTTGAGCGTATTTGATACGCGCGTATTACGCGTGTAAAGCGTGCGTATTACAGTGCGTTTTGGAAATAGGAAACGCGCGTCATACGCGCGTTCGTGACTGGAGACCAATTAAAAAAAGGCATATCTACACGTAACGTGCGTAAAACGTGCGTTTTACGCCCATTCCCATTGAAGTCTATGGGTGCAAACGCGCGACAAAACGCCCCAAAGAAGCTCAAGAACTTTTTTGAGCGTAGAGCGTTTTACAGCGCGTTTGAACGCGCTGTAAAACATTCAGGTGTGAACTGAGGGTAAAGGTACGCTGTGCTAGTTACAGACATTTCAGTGGAGAACAGAACTGCTTGGTTTCTGTATTTAGCTTTGAACCCAAGTACAGAAAAAAAACATAATGCAAGTTAAAAAAAAAACTTTTTTTAGGATATTATGTTTTTGACTTTCTGTTTACGAGGATAAAGACATATTGTGTGACAGCCAATCAGAAATAACAGCAGTGTGCCCCACAAAACAGCACTAATCCCTCAAAAACACTGGCAACGCTAAACTTTATATAGTTGACATTGGGTTGCACCAGAGCGTG
This sequence comes from Bufotes viridis, assembly GCA_033119425.1. Taxonomy (NCBI): domain Eukaryota; kingdom Metazoa; phylum Chordata; class Amphibia; order Anura; family Bufonidae; genus Bufotes; species Bufotes viridis. The sequence goes on from JAKVIS010001527.1 coordinate 8,369, forward strand.
ATAAACTAGACAGAAGCCATTTTTTATAAGATATGTCTTTTTTTTCTTTTTTCTTTTTCTTTTTGTATTTGGCACGTTCCATTGCAGATTTTTTGCACTTCTTTTTCTGGATGTCAGAAGAATGCAGTACTGCCATTGTTGGCATAATCTGCTTTTAGAAAGCGGTTTGTGGGCATCAGTTCCACGAGAACTTACGGAAGAATACCGCTGGGTCCTTAGACTGTAAGATGCATTTCTCTTTTTGACACTGGTAGACAAAGAGCTGAGGGCCTGTATAATTTCTAAAAATGCATGTTGTAACCAAATACAGACTGTAGCGGCTATAATAAATCATGCTGTATGAGTCAAGTGGTCACCAGATATTTTGAGTGATGCTGTATTTTTCGTGTGGATTTTATCCTCTTATTTTAGTAATATCCATTAAAGTTTTTTTTTTTGTTTTTAAGAAAAGTGGTCAGAAGGGGTTAAAAAAATAAAAGGATCGTTACTCACCCCCATGGATCTATCTCCTCTGCTCTGGTGCCTGCTGCTCTTCACTCCCTGGTTACAGCTCAGATGCCACGAAAAGCCTGCTCATCCGTTTTTCAGAAGGTCATGCAGCCCAGACTGGACTTTATATGGTCATTTTTATGATATGCACTCTTTAAATCCATAAGCATAACATTAAAGTTAGATGGATCATCATATTCAAGTCCAAGGCATGTTTTTCAATCTCTTTATTCCATTTCTCATATGCATTAACCGGTGGAAATCCAGAGGAGAGCGAACATCAGCCCAGATTGGTTTCTGCTCTCACAAGGAGAAAGCTGAGACTAGCAAAGCGATCCTCAAGGGGTTGTTGCCTATAGGAGTACATAGTGACGTGCACAGTGTGGGCTGAGAACTCTCTCAGTACTAAGAAGGCACAGCGCAAGCCGCTAGAACTTATGTAATCTACAGCTTTACAGTAAGGTGTAGGAAAAAACAACTGCCTGCATATGTCCTTGTTCACACTAAGAACTCTATACTCATCTGCATTAGGAGGCATTCACACAACTGTAAGCGTTTTGCGGCCTGCAAATCTGCAAAACATTGATATCCGGTGTGTGCACGCCCCATAACAGTGCAGACATATCGACTTCAATGGGTCCGCGAAGTATAGGACGTCCTATCTTTTGTGGCAGAGATGCGGAAGCACACTGAAGGGCTTTGTGTTAAAGTGTAGGGTTTTTTCACTTGGTATTGAGTATTGTGATACTATTCTTGGTATTGAAATAAAAATCCAAGTTCTGTTATCATGACAACCCTCAAACCTAAATAGAATAAGACCTCCTAAGTCTTCTCACGCTCTACGCATTTCAACATCTCTGACATATCATCAGGACCCCATTTGTAGGAGTCTTTCTGTTGTTTTTGAATTAACACATGAAGAAGGCTAGCCACAACTGATCCGGCGCTGGTATGGCCAGAGTGTGATGAGAGTTAGGTTTTATTCTATGTGAGCAGCAGAGTGCAGAAAGCAGTATAGCCTGGTGAGTGAGGGTGGTGACTAGATCACAACTTTACCTCATACATCTCCAGTAAGCCATTGTTCACATGTTCCTTTTCAGATCAGACCCCCCATTCTTCATCAGATTTCAGATCAGACCTCCAAGCTCCATCAGCCTCGAATCAGACCCCCCAGCCTCCATGAGCTCCAGTGTGGACCCTCATCAGACCTCAGATCAGACATTTAAAAAAAAACGTATTTACTCCAGACGGCGATGCCACCGTGCAGATCCAGCGCTTACCCCTCCTTGGTCTTTTTCCACCCTGAGCTCCACTGTGACCTGATGTCGCACAGCGTCAGGTTATAGTGCATGCCTACGTACACTCTGTTCTGACCCTGTGCGGAGTAAGGATACAGTGCGGGGCCTGGAAGAAGACCAGGGAGGGTGAGTACTGCTGGCACAGCGCTTCCCTAACTGCTTCCCACACCTCATGCACGCTAATAATGGAAACATCGATTGGCATTCTGACTATAAGACGCACTGCCATTTTTCTCCCGCTTTTGGGGGGGGTGGGGCTTGCATCTTATAGTTCAAAAAGTATACAGTATATCGGAATGTAATTTTGTCCCATTCACACAGCCATGCACGGGGAAAAAACAGCACTGGGATACATGCACACGGCAGTGTAGTTTTTGTGGATTTTCAGTGCAGATTTTCATGCGTTTTCTGCACCAAAATCAGCATGTGTGGATGTTCTCGTGGATTTTGATGCTGATTTGCCCCAGATCTAGAAGCCTGCACTGAAAATCTGCAAAAACAGTTGATGTTTGGTGCAGATTTCCGCCCTTGTAGATGAGATTTTGAAAATAAGATTACGCTGAGGGGTTTTCACACAAAAAAGCATGTGTAATACGTACCCTAACGCTGGGTTCACACTTGAGCGTATTTGATACGCGCGTTTTAGTCGCGCGTATCACAGCGCTTTTTGGAAATAGGAAACACGCGTTGTACCCGCGTTGGTGTGATTGACCACTCTGGCGCCAATCACAATACGCGCGACAAAACGCCCCAAAGAAGCTCCTGTACTTCTTTGGGCGTAGGGCGTTTTACAGTGCGTCCGTGCCCCCGCAAAATTTCTATAATGGGCCGCATTCCGTTCCGCAAAATGCGGGAACGGAACGCGGATCAGCTTCCGTGTTTTGCGGATCCGCGATTTGCGGACCGCAAAACACCAACGGTCGTGTGCATGTAGCCTTAGCCGTTGTGTCTGCTGGTGTCATTCCCCTGAATGGTAACACCCATCTGTACCTTTACTGGGTAGATGGAAGAATAGATGCTCCAGAATTGTTATTACATGAGGAATGTAAGTAATTACTACAACATGTCAGGAGAGGGGACAGGTCCTGTTTAAGGGGACAAAGACCTGATGTGAACCCAGCCTTACTGACTGAACTAGTAAAACAAGTGATCTTATGTTTGCTCTGTATCTCAGTCACCACTATAGTCTTCCTCAGCGTGTAAAGGCATAATCTACACGATTTATAGATGACTGTTAGTGCCCCAAGGGGAAAGCGTAGCTATAAACAAATGGCTCTGTGTGAAGGAAGCATGCAGCAAGGAAGCATTTCTTCTATCATTTGACCATCCAAAAAAGGGACTGTTCAGCCATTTACAATTTTGTGAGAATGCTTTAACAAAGCAAGTAATACTCACCTTACTGAACTCCTGCCTCTTCCATTCCACTGCTTCCCAGGTACCCCGGCGATCATTACTTCTTGCTCCCCCTTGATACAGACTTTGGACTGCTACAGCCCAAAACACTGGCTTACCGCCACAGTATGGGCAGTGTCGGAATGGGGTGCAGAGGGCCCACCAGTAAAATTAATTCTGGGGGCCCAGTGTAAAGTTACAAGTAAATATTACCTACCCACACAGTGGTAGGCAGCAGCAAGACACTACAAGATGATTGATTATAGGGTCCCTACAGTCATTTTAAGAAAGCGGATCCCTGAGGAAAGAGGATGCTGGCTGGCCTGCCTCTATACCTAGAAGTCATCAGGCAATGAGTCTATAATAACAAACTGCTAAATACCGTATTTTTCGCTTTATAAGACGCACTTTTTCCCCCCCCAAAAGTGGGGGGGAAATGACAGTGTGTCTTATAAAGCAAATGCTGCCAACTCTGATGGCGCTGATACATCGCAGTGCGGCAGCGATGTATCAGCGGGATGGGAGGATGGGATGGAGGCTGGCAACACTCGCAGCGGGGCACGATGCAGTCACTGTACTGTAATACATCGGGCCCCGCACACAGCAGTTTTTAAAAGTAAAGTCATGGTACAGTAATCCTCTTCAGCCAATGTTTGTACTTTAAACTCAGGCAATCCTCTGTACAACTTACTATGAAAGCGGCAGGCAGGGCGGCAGCGTAACCTCGCGATGCTCACTCATTCACGCTCCTCCCACTTCATTCATGAAGACAGAGCAGGAGCGTGAATGAGTGAGCATCGCGAGTTACACTGCCGCCCTGCCTGCCGCTTTCATAGTAAGTTGTACAGAGGATTACCTGAGTTTAAAGTACAAACACTGCTTGAAGAGGATTATTGCACCATGACTTTACTTATGAAAACTGCAGTGTGCGGGGCCCGATGTATTACAGTACAGTGACTGCATCGGGCCCCGCCCCAAGTGTTGCCAGCCTCCATCCCCTCCTCCCGTGAAAACTGCTCCATTACACAGAAAGCAGAGTGTAATGGAGCATTACATTCAAATATTTTACATACAGCATAAAGACGGCTGTAAGTGGGTGGCCAATGGTGTAATGGGGGTCACTATTCACACAGGACAATATACTGTGACACATATGATACTGTGACCAGCATAAGATCATCTTGACCCCCATTACATTACATAAGATGCTATATGTGTGTCATCCCCCACTATAGTGTATGATCCACAGATCCCCCCATAAGAGTGTCCACCACAGTTCCCCCCCCCTATAACAGTGTGTCCACCACAGATCCCCCCTATAACAGTGTGTCCACCACAGATCCCCCCTATAACAGCGTGTCCACCACAGATCCCCCATAACAGTGCCATCCACAGATCCCCCATAACAGTGCCATCCACAGATCCCCCATAACAGTGCCATCCACAGATCCCCCATAACAGTGCCATCCACAGATCCCCCATAACAGTGCCATCCACAGATCCCCCATAACAGTGCCATCCACAGATCCCCATAACAGTGCCATCCACAGATCCCATAACAGTGCCATCCACAATCTAACAGTGCCATCCACAGATCCCCCATAACAGTGTCATCCACAGATCCCCATAACAGTGTCATCCACAGATCCCCCATAACAGTGTCATCCACAGATCCCCCCATAACAGTGACATCCACAGATCCCCCCATATTAGTGCCTTCCACAGATCCCCCATAACAGTGCCATCCACAGATCCTTCCCCATAACAGTGTCATCCACAGACCATTAGTTCAAAAGCACACCTTTTGGTTAAAAATATTTTTTTCTTATTTTCCTCCTCAAAAATCTAGGTGCGTCTTATCATCAGGTGCGTCTTATAAAGCAAAAAATACAGTAATTTACCCTTTTATAAAAACATAGGCTGGTTGATATACTGGACACTGCCTATCTACTGTATATACAGCACAATCAGTATGCTGTATTATGTGCCACTTTTAGCATTTGTTTTATACCCAGGAAACTAGTCTTTTTTTTTATTTCACACTGTGCCCCCCCCCCCCCATGAGGTCATACAAGACCTTTGAGGGGCATTGAATGTTACGTTTTTTTTTTTGCAGATTTCTCCTTTAGCCCCAGATACAGGGGGATACAGCCTCCAGAAAGGCCTGTACAACCTCTCTGCAGATGATCACTACGATTGCACTTCCTGATCTGTATACACAGGGCTCATTGAGCTCACCAGGGCAACGGGCATAGCAATTTCTATTTGGCCCAACAATTAAAGGGGTGCAGCCCCACGGAAAATATTTTCAGCACCTGGATCTTAATACTTTTATAATTGTATGTAATTAAAAATTTTGTATAGTCACTGACTTATTCAATAAAATGTATCTGTATAGCGCCACCTACTGTTAGTTCTTTTTCTTATTTCTTCGTCCAGTTTACTGAGAAGGTCGCACATGCTCAGTTTCATCCTTCAACTTCCTCCTGAGCTGCAGCAGAAAAGACACGCCTTCTTCGTCTTTTTCAGCATTCCCTTTTCCATTAAAGGGTTTGTGCAGGCAATATATAGTGATGACTGATCCTCAGGATAGGACATCAATATCTGACACCCACCACCCCTGCCAATCAGCTGTTTGAAGAGGAGTTGGTGCACTATCTCTGCATTACACTGCGTGTCATCTCCCTTGCAGCGGTGGTGTGGTGTAAAAACATGTACTTGTGATTACACTGCACCACCTAAACTTCCAAGAAGATGGACAGTGTAATGAACATGAAGTAGCGCTGCATGGAGCGCCGCCTCTTCAAACAGCTGATACGTGGTGATGTCAGACCACCGCGGATCAGATACTGATGACTTTATCCTGAGGATCGGTCATCACTATATACTGCCCTCCAACCCCTTTATTGGCATGTTGTTATATACCTGCAATTATACCTTCATTTCTTTTTCTTCTCTGCTGTGATGTCTCACTGTACGTGGAGAGCTTTTTGTCTACGTTCTTTGCTATGATATCATGGTGCATATTATTTCCATTCTGCAACTGTGATCTTTATACTTCTAATATAATATCACAGTGTGTATTACACCATACTGGGACATGACTGTGTGCATTATGTCTGGGCATTAAACAAACTGAAATATTCAGACTTTCTGCTGAAAGCTGTTTATAGTGGAGTGAGGCCACATTTCATGTTTGCAATAGGGCCCTATGGTTACTTGTTACGCACTTACATTGAGCATTGTGTATACAGTGATGGGGGAAGGGAGGGATGGAAAAAAAAAAAAACACTCCTGCATTCTCCATAGGGAGCCCTGCTGTCACTGACAGTGGGCTCCCTGCTCCCACAGCTGCAAACTCTACAAGGACGTTTAGAAATGTCCTTGAAGAGATAAGTACTGAACACCGGCAGACGCCAGTCGTTTAAGGGGTTACCCCACAAAAGGTATTAGTATGCAATGAATAAATGAATTTTAAATGAAGTATTATTGAAGTACAGCTGAAATAAAATATTGTTAGGTTTTTATGTGCATTATGTTTTCCTTTAGTGCTCCCTCTTGTTTTTCCCTGAGGCCAAAATTCTGGTCCACCCTCACTTGCATTCAGTGGTGGACTAAGGCCTTATTCTTACATCCGCAATGTAGTCCGAATGTATTCCGCAATTTTGCGGAATACATGCGGACCCATTAACTGTGAATGGGGCCGGGAACAATGCGGAGAGCACACACTAATACAGTATGTGTCATCCACAGATCCCCCATAAGTGTGTCATCCACAGATCCCCCATAACAGTGTCATCCACAGATCCCCCATAACACTGTCATCCACAGATCCCTCCATAACACTGTCATCCACAGATCCCCCATAACACTGTCATCCACAGATCCCCTCCATAACAGTGTCAGCCACAGATCCCCCATAACACTGTCATCCACAGATCCCCTCCATAACAGTGTCATCCACAGATCCCCTCCATAACAGTGTCATCCACAGATCCCTCCATAACAGTGTCATCCACAGATCCCTCCATAACAGTGTCATCCACAGATCCCCCATAACAGTGTCATCCACAGATCCCCCATAACAGTGTCATCCACAGATCCCCCATAACAGTGTCATCCACAGATCCCCCATAACACTGTCATCCACAGATCCCCCACAACACTGTCATCCACAGATCCCCCATAACAGTGTCATCCACAGATCCCCCATAACAGTGTCATCCACAGATCCCCCATAACACTGTCTTATCTACAGATCCCCCATAACACTGTCTTCTACAGATCCCCCATAACACTGTCATCCACAGTGCCCCCATAACAGTGTCATCTACAGATCCCCCATAACCGTGCCATCCACAGATCCCCCATAACAGTGCCATCTACATATACCACATAACAGTGTCACCCACAGATCCCCCATAACAATGTCATACCCAGACCACCATTAGTTTAAAATCCACCAAAAGCACACCTTCTGGTTCAAAATCTTTTTTTTCTTCTTTTCCTCCTCAAAAAACCTAGGTGCGTCTTATAATCAGGTGCTTCTTATAAAGCAAAAAATACGGTATATATGGTGGCAAATACAATAGACAGAACACGCCACAGCGTGGATATATGTGAATCAATCCTTTTAAACTTTTTTTCTGTCCCACTCTGGGACCTCAACTTTTGGGGGTCTGATCCCCTCTGCAATGCATTACAATACATCTGTATTTTAATGCATTGCCTGTTAGTGTATTACATTTACAGTGATGACGGTGGATACAGCAGGGGCCTGGCTATCAGGGACTGCCGGACCCCTGCAGTGATCGAGCGCGCACCGCTCCAATGCCCGTCTGATCACCATAACATAGTATTATGTCATGATGCGGGAAGTCACTGTGTCGAGAAGGGGTTAAGGGTGACTGTCTTTGATGCAGTTTTTTTGAGCTAATGTCAGGAGTGGATCCAAAAGCAATGGAGAATATAAAGGAAGGACCTGTACTTTCCTGCCTGAGTACACTTCTGGCTTTAGCATCAAAAACTGCAGTGTTGTTTGTTTGTCAAAAAAAAGCAGTGTGTGGAGGACCCACCCTAAGGCTAGAATGAATCACATGAGCAGTTTTGTTTTTTGTGGAAACCAAATGCAGTACTGAAAAGTCACCTGTCGTGAATCCTAATAGAACAGTTAAAACTCCAGGTTTCTTTGGGCTCAGCTGCGCCTGCTATGCTGTCTTCTGCAGCTGCTCCGCCTCCGCCCCTGTGATCCGTCCATGGTCCTCCTCCTCTGAGTCCTCCATATGTAATCTGTCTAGTCTGACAGTCTGTGTCCCACTCCGGCCACTGTACTCACGTGCACTGACGCTCCGGAGGCCTGGAGATCCTGTGAGATGGCAGCAGCGCATGTCAAAATGTAATTGGACTGCGGAAACGAGTGGGCCCCGACACTTGCCCGGGTGTACCGAGTGCTGACGCCGGCCCTGCTCCTCACCTTCTCAACATAAACTTCCCTTCCTTGTGCCCCAACAGTGTCATCCTGCTGCCACCCCCAATACTTTGCCCTCTGTGCTCCCCAATGCTCACAATTACTATACTGCTGGAAAAAGGAGCTCTTTTTTTGCAGGGTTAGGCTGTAGTTTTTCTTAATACCATATGTGGCTATGTATTTCTTTTTAAGACACTCTTTATTTAATGTATCTTTATTTAACTTTATTTTAAATCACTTATACCATAGACTGTAACAATAAAAATAAGACTTGTGTAAATCGAAAGGAATCCTTATGTACACAATGCGTATGTTGTACGTGCAGAAATCGACTTGCCAGGCGAATTTTTAAATCCGCAGCACGTCACTCCGCACCCTATGTATACACAATTCTGTTTCCGTAGCTAATAAATAGATCACTGCCTGAGAAAACGGCCTGAAAAAACAAAAACAACAAAAGTTTATTTTATATGTACACAAAAAAGGGTTAAAAAGCTGGCTAAAGTGCTATACTCTATACACACTTAGGGGGAGATTTATTAAAACTGGTGTAAAGTAGAACTGGCTTAGTTGCCCATAACAACCAATCAGATTCCACCTTTCATTTTACAGATCTCCTTTGGAAAGTGAAAGGTGGAATCTGATTGGTTGCTATGGGCAACTAACCTCACAGCCACAGTGCTTTATGCCAGTATTAACATAGCTATGTAGAGCTTACTTGTGGTCTCCTCCCTGTTATCTTCCCCAGGTAAATTGTGTATCACAACTGCTGCATCACGCCATACGTCACAGCATCACTCAACAGCAGCCGCCCACCCTCCAGCCCCTTCTACTCAAGCCACACCCTCCTAAGTGACGTCACGGACTCGCCTCTTAAGCAGCTGGGAGTTGTAGTCCGCACCTTCCCCTCACAGTCTGCCCCATCCTCTACTCAGCACAGCAGCGGTCAGTGAAATGTCCTGACAGAACCCTTCACACGGGAACAGAACTACAGATCCCAGAGTGCTACGCGCCGAGGAGACCGTAGGCCCCAAGCAGGATATCGGGGAGCAAAGTCGCTATGGCCCGGCCAACATTGCCGGTGCCCAGCTCCCAGAAGGCGCTGCTGTTAGAGATGAAGGGACTACAGGAGGAGCCAGTTGAGGGGTTCCGGGTCACCCTGGTGGATGAGGCGGATTTGTACAACTGGGAGGTGGCGATATTCGGCCCCCCTAACACCTTCTATGAAGGGGGGTACTTCAAGGTGAGAATGGGGGTAGGTGCCACCTAGTTAAGGGGGAGGAGGGGGGCAGAGAGTCGGGGGTGACAAACGGGACTGGCATGAAGGGAACTGATGGCAGGGGAATTATGGAGGGCACCATTGTGTAAGGCACACAATAGAGGCTGAGGCCCTGTACAAGTGTGCAGTGAGGCCACAGCGGAGCCTGGTTGTCTGTGTATAGTGCCTGGTCCTCAGGATGTGCATGCCAAGGAGCCCACCACCTCAGAGAGGTCTTCTCCCAGGTTCTGGTAAGGGCTCTCATCTGAGAATATTAGGGTGTCTTCACACACCGCAGATTTTGTTGTTCAGAACTTTGCGACCAAATAAAAGTTCTGCTCACCTTCCAGAAATCCACTTGCTCGCTGCCAAAACAGCCCCATTCAGGTGAGTGGGACGGAAAAGGTCTGCGACAAAATCTGCCTTGTGCGAGGGCCCTGATATTAGGTTAGCTTTTATTCCAATGTCACCCAAAGGTTCAGATCCAAAAGGTCCCTCACACGTCTGTGGTCACGGGAGGGTTCCGTATGGACGTCTGCGGTCACGGGAGGGTCCCGTATGCACGTCTGCGGTCACGGGAGGGCTCCACATGCACACTCGCACGTCTGCGGTCACGGGAGGGTTCCACTCGCACGTCTGCGGTCACGGGAGGGTTCCACTCGCACGTCTGCGGTCACGGGAGGGTTCCACTCGCACGTCTGCGGTCACGGGAGGGTTCCACTCGCACGTCTGCGGTCACGGGAGGGTTCCACTCGCACGTCTGCGGTCACGGGAGGGTTCCACTCGCACGTCTGCGGTCACGGGAGGGTTCCACTCGCACGTCTGCGGTCACGGGAGGGTTCCACCCGCACGTCTGCGGTCACGGGAGGGTTCCACCCGCACGTCTGTGGTCACGGGAGGGCTCCACACGCACACTCACACGTCTGTGGTCACGGGAGGGTTCCACACGCACACTCGCACGTCTGTGGTCGCGGGAGGGCTCCACGCACACGCACGTCTGTGGTCGCGGGAGGGCTCCACGCGCACGTCTGTGGTCGCGGGAGGGTTCCACACGCACACTCGCACGTCTGTGGTCGCGGGAGGGTTCCACACGCACACTCGCACATCTGTGGTCGCGGGAGGGCTCCACTCGCACGTCTGTGGTCACGGGAGGGTTCCACACGCGCACGTCTGTGGTCGCGGGAGGGCTCCACTCGCACGTCTGTGGTCGCGGGAGGGTTCCACTCGCACGTCTGCGGTCACGGGAGGGTTCCACTCGCACGCCTGCGGTCGCGGGAGGGTTCCACTCGCACGCCTGCGGTCGCGGGAGGGTTCCACTCGCACGCCTGCGGTCGCGGGAGGGTTCCACTCGCACGCCTGCGGTCGCGGGAGGGTTCCACTCGCACGCCTGCGGTCGCGGGAGGGTTCCACTCGCACGCCTGCGGTCGCGGGAGGGTTCCACTCGCACGCCTGCGGTCGCGGGAGGGTTCCACTCGCACGCCTGCGGTCGCGGGAGGGTTCCACTCGCACGCCTGCGGTCGCGGGAGGGTTCCACTCGCACGCCTGCGGTCGCGGGAGGGTTCCACTCGCACGTCTGCGGTCGCGGGAGGGTTCCACTCGCACGTCTGCGGTCGCGGGAGGGTTCCACTCGCACGTCTGCGGTCGCGGGAGGGTTCCACTCGCACGTCTGCGGTCGCGGGAGGGTTCCACTCGCACGCCTGCGGTCGCGGGAGGGTTCCACTCGCACGCCTGCGGTCGCGGGAGGGTTCCACTCGCACGCCTGCGGTCGCGGGAGGGTTCCACTCGCACGCCTGCGGTCGCGGGAGGGTTCCACTCGCACGCCTGCGGTCGCGGGAGGGTTCCACTCGCACGCCTGCGGTCGCGGGAGGGTTCCACTCGCACGTCTGCGGTCGCGGGAGGGTTCCACTCGCACGTCTGCGGTCGCGGGAGGGCTCCACGCGCACTCGCACGTCTGCGGTCGCGGGAGGGCTCCACACGCACGTCTGTGGTCGCGGGAGGGTTCCACACGCACACTCGCACGTCTGTGGTCGCGGGAGGGCTCCACGCACACTCGCACGTCTGTGGTCGCGGGAGGGCTCCACGCACACTCGCACGCCTGTGGTCGCGGGAGGGCTCCACTCGCACGTCTGTGGTCGCGGGAGGGCTCCACACGCACACTCGCACGTCTGTGGTCGCGGGAGGGCTCCACACGCACACTCGCACGTCTGTGGTCGCGGGAGGGCTCCACACGCACACTCGCACGTCTGTGGTCGCGGGAGGGCTCCACACGCACACTCGCACGCCTGTGGTCGCGGGAGGGCTCCACACGCACACTCGCACGCCTGTGGTCGCGGGAGGGCTCCACACGCACACTCGCACGCCTGTGGTCGCGGGAGGGCTCCACACGCACACTCGCACGCCTGTGGTCGCGGGAGGGCTCACACGCACACTCGCACGCCTGTGGTCGCGGGAGGGCTCCACACGCACACTCGCACGCCTGTGGTCGCGGGAGGGCTCCACACGCACACTCGCACGCCTGTGGTCGCGGGAGGGCTCCACACGCACATCGCACGTCTGTGGTCGCGGGAGGGCTCCACACGCGCACGTCTGTGGTCGCGGGAGGGCTCCACACGCGCACGCCTGTGGTCGCGGGAGGGCTCCCACACTCGCACGCCTGTGGTCGCGGGAGGGCTCCACACGCACACTCGCACGCCTGTGGTCGCGGGAGGGCTCCACACGCACACTCGCACGCCTGTGGTCGCGGGAGGGCTCCACACGCACACTCGCACGCCTGTGGTCGCGGGAGGGCTCCACACGCACACTCGCACGTCTGTGGTCGCGGGAGGGCTCCACACGCACACTCGCACGTCTGTGGTCGCGGGAGGGCTCCACACGCACACTCGCACGTCTGTGGTCGCGGGAGGGCTCCACACGCACACTCGCACGTCTGTGGTCGCGGGAGGGCTCCACACGCACACTCGCACGCCTGTGGTCGCGGGAGGGCTCCACACGCACACTCGCACGCCTGTGGTCGCGGGAGGGCTCCACACGCACACTCGCACGTCTGTGGTCGCGGGAGGGCTCCACACGCACACTCGCACGTCTGTGGTCGCGGGAGGGCTCCACACGCACACTCGCACGTCTGTGGTCGCGGGAGGGCTCCACACGCACACTCGCACGTCTGTGGTCGCGGGAGGGCTCCACACGCACACTCGCACGTCTGTGGTCGCGGGAGGGCTCACACGCACACTCGCACGTCTGTGGTCGCGGGAGGGCTCCACACGCACACTCGCACGTCTGTGGTCGCGGGAGGGCTCCACACGCACACTCGCACGTCTGTGGTCGCGGGAGGGCTCCACACGCACACTCGCACGCCTGTGGTCGCGGGAGGGCTCCACACGCACACTCGCACGCCTGTGGTCGCGGGAGGGCTCCACACGCACACTCGCACGCCTGTGGTCGCGGAGGGCTCCACACGCACACTCGCACGTCTGTGGTCGCGGGAGGGCTCCACACGCACACTCGCACGTCTGTGGTCGCGGGAGGGCTCCACACGCACACTCGCACGTCTGTGGTCGCGGGAGGGCTCCACACGCACACTCGCACGTCTGTGGTCGCGGGAGGGCTCCACACGCACACTCGCACGCCTGTGGTCGCGGAGGGCTCCACACGCACACTCGCACGTCTGTGGTCGCGGGAGGGCTCTACACGCACACTCGCACGTCTGTGGTCGCGGGAGGGCTCCACACGCACACTCGCACGCCTGTGGTCGCGGGAGGGCTCCACACGCACACTCGCACGCCTGTGGTCGCGGGAGGGCTCCACACGCACACTCGCACGCCTGTGGTCGCGGGAGGGCTCCACACGCACACTCCGCACGCCTGTGGTCGCGGGAGGGCTCCACACGCACACTCGCACGCCTGTGGTCGCGGGAGGGCTCCACACGCACACTCGCACGCCTGTGGTCGCGGGAGGGCTCCACACGCACACTCGCACGCCTGTGGTCGCGGGAGGGCTCCACACGCACACTCGCACGTCTGTGGTCGCGGGAGGGCTCCGCACGCACACTCGCACGTCTGTGGTCGCGGGAGGGCTCCACGCACACTCGCACGTCTGTGGTCGCGGGAGGGCTCCACACGCACACTCGCACGTCTGTGGTCGCGGGAGGGCTCCACACGCACACTCGCACGCCTGTGGTCGCGGGAGGGCTCCACACGCACACTCGCACGCCTGTGGTCGCGGGAGGGCTCCACACGCACACTCGCACGCCTGTGGTCGCGGGAGGGCTCCGCACGCACACTCGCACGCCTGTGGTCGCGGGAGGGCTCGCACGCACACTCGCACGCCTGTGGTCGCGGGAGGGCTCCGCACGCACACTCGCACGTCTGTGGTCGCGGGAGGGCTCCGCACGCACACTCGCACGTCTGTGGTCGCGGGAGGGCTCCGCACGCATCGCACGCCTGTGGTCGCGGAGGGCTCCACGCACCTCGCACGTCTGTGGTCGCGGGAGGCTCCACACGCACACTCGCACGTCTGTGGTCGCGGGAGGGCTCCGCACGCACACTCGCACGTCTGTGGTCGCGGGAGGGCTCCGCACGCACACTCGCACGTCTGTGGTCGCGGGAGGGCTCCGCACGCACACTCGCACGTCTGTGGTCGCGGGAGGGCTCCGCACGCACACTCGCACGTCTGTGGTCGCGGGAGGGCTCCGCACGCACACTCGCACGCCTGTGGTCGCGGGAGGGCTCCACACGCACACTCGCACGCCTGTGGTCGCGGGAGGGCTCCACACGCACACCGCACGCCTGTGGTCGCGGGAGGGCTCCGCACGCACACTCCGCACGCCTGTGGTCGCGGGAGGGCTCCGCACGCACACTCGCACGTCTGTGGTCGCGGGAGGGCTCCGCACGCACACTCGCACGTCTGTGGTCGCGGGAGGGCTCCGCACGCACACTCGCACGCCTGTGGTCGCGGAGGGCTCCGCACGCACACTCGCACGTCTGTGGTCGCGGGAGGGCTCCGCACGCACACTCGCACGCCTGTGGTCGCGGGAGGGCTCCGCACGCACACTCGCACGTCTGTGGTCGCGGGAGGGCTCCGCACGCACACTCGCACGCCTGTGGTCGCGGAGGGCTCCGCACGCACACTCGCACGTCTGTGGTCGCGGGAGGGCTCGCACGCACACTCGCACGCCTGTGGTCGCGGGAGGGCTCCACACGCACACTCGCACGCCTGTGGTCGCGGAGGGCCCGCACGCACACTCGCACGCCTGTGGTCGCGGGAGGGCTCCGCACACGCGCACGTCTGTGGTCGCGGGAGGGCTCCACACGCACACGTCTGTGGTCGCGGGAGGGCTCCACACGCGCACGTCTGTGGTCGCGGGAGGGCTCCACACGCACACTCGCACGTCTGTGGTCGCGGGAGGGCTCCACACACATTCTGTTGTGGGACCTCACTGACTGTATAATGTAAAGTCGATGAGCCATTTACGATTTCTTTCACAGGAGCTCAGGAGGCAAGTGCAGTCTTTTCCATGCCAAGCTTTACAGGGCACAAAACCAATAGTGACATCTGAAATAGTGAACTTTTTATTAAAACAATCATTTATGATGGTCAAACCCAGAAGGATCTGTCCCTTTGTGGTGCAGTGATGGATAACTCCTTACATTGGTGACCCGGCTTGCACTGTTTGAGCATTGCTTTGCAGTGATTCTTGGCGCATTAAAGTGGTTGTCCAGGATTTTGGTGGTCTATCTAAGGATAGGTCATCAATATCGGACCGGTGGAGGTCCGACTCCCATCACCCCAACCGATCAGCTATTTGAAGGGGCCATGGCCTGTTTCTAGTCCAGTGAAGTTGCGTTCATCAGTTATATGGTCTAAGTTCAGGTTCATTCCCGTGAATGGGGCTGATCTGAAATACTAAGCACAGCCACTATGCAATATACGGCGCTGTGCTTGGTGAGCTGTGAGGAGGCTGCCGCACTCGCGGTAGCGGTAGAGCCTCTTCAAACAGCTGGTGGTCACAGGTTACAGGAGTCAGACCCCTACATATCAGATGTTTATGACCTATCATGTGGAAGGGCCTTCAACATCAAAATCCTGGACAACCTCTTATAAGGGCTTTGCCCACAAACATAACCACAGGGTAGGTGATAAATGTGTGATCCCACGAGAAGTGTTCTCAGTGCTCCATATTTGGTGGTGTCCTGTCAAGATAAGAGCACATTATCACCACTGTCTACTTGATTGACCTGATAATGATCATTGTTTATAGCACCACCTGGTTCAAGAAAAAAAATTCACATCAAGGCTAGGGCTACACATCGACATTGTATTGTAGCCCTAAACTAACTGGGGAATAAGTAGAGCACTTACCTGGTGACCATCCGTTCTCAGGCTCCACTTCTGCCACCCAAGATGGCCACTCCACTTCTCAGACTGCCTTTTGCATACTGTGCATTTGTAGCCAAGACACTTCCTGCTGCCCTTGGATTGGCTAGCACTGCTCATGTGAACAGCGCTGGCCAATCCAAGAGCAGGGCTGACAAGTAGGAAGTGCCTTGGGCTACCTCTGCACAGTATGCGCCAGGTAGTCTGAGAGGTGGTGCGGCCATCTTGGATGGCAGAAGAGAAGCCCAGATCTCCAACTAAAGAGATGAAAAGGAGGTTATCATGTGGGTTTTTTGTTAATTCTCTTTGAGCACAAATCGCCTATTGGCAGATACAATTCTGAGGAAGTCTACAGACTACATAGTACAAAAACTGTTCTATCAGGGGTCAGCTGTTCTATTCCGCAAAATATGGAATGCACACGGACATCACCCGTATCTTTTGCGGATCGCAAAATACATACGGTCATGTGCATGAGCCCTTATAGAGAACTTACATACTAACATAGTGTGCAAGGCTGAACAAAAGACATCTGTCCATCCAGTTCAGCCTGTTATCCTGCAAGTTGATCCAGAGGAAGGCAAATACCTATGACGGATCTAAATACCGGAAAATATTAACGCTAGTGTGAAAGTAGCCTTAAAGCGACCTCTTGGTTAAAAAAATAAAAATAAAAAATCTGGGGAATTAACAAAAAACATAGTACAAAAACACCTTCCAACATTAAAAAATAACTTTTAATAGATAATTTTAAAAGAAGTGCCTGATTGGAGTCGGGAAGGAATTTTTTCCCCTTAAGTGGGGAAAATTGGCTTCTGCCTCACAGGGGTTTTTTGCCTTCCTCTGGATCAGCTAGCAGGATGACAGGCCGAACTGAATGGACAAATGTCTTTTTTCGGTCTTATATACTATGTTACTATGCAAATAACCTGAAGATGAGCTTCAACAACCTTTTCACTCTGATACCAGGTCAAGCCTTGATAAATGCGGACAAATATAAATAAATGAGGCCATACCAGTGGAAAAGGTTAATCCCTCTCTACTTACATTTAGTAGACATGCTCACGTGGGGACATGATGTCATATGTTGGATAGCCTGGTAGGATGGAAGATATAGATGATCCCTATTCAACCCTGGCTTCCCTATCTATCCCTTAGCCCAGGGAAACCCCCTGATGGTGAGGGTCCCCTGTCCGCGTTCCTAATACTGCTAATTGCCCTAACAACTTTAATGGGGCAAATGCCCCCTAAATTATGTAGGGAAGACCAAGAGAGAGCTGAGAAGGATAGGGGAACATCTGGGGGATATCAGACTTAGGAGGGATACACCAGTGGCAAATCATGTCCTTGAATTTCATGGTGGAAACCCCAAATGTCTGAGCTTCCAAGTCATTGAAGTTGTCCATCCATCTCCGTGCAAGGGAGATTGGAATAGGAAAATACTTCAAAGGGAAAGCTACCGTCCCTGGCACGGAGCGCAACTAATCAGCGCGCTCCGCTCTTAGCCAGGGAGAAGATGCCCTGGATGGTTGAAATCGCTCCAGTTCTCGCGAGAACTGAAGAGTCTTCTCCCTGGCTAAGAGCTGAGCGCGCTGATTAGTTGCGCTCCGTGCCAGGGGGAAGGCAGACACGCCAGAGAGACCTTTTGCAGGCCCGCCCAGTTGAGCCGAATGGCTCATTACCATACATGGCGGGAAATATTGCGGGGGGCACCGCGGACAAACGGGGGCACAAAAGAAAATAAGAATACCGGAATAAGCACCACCGGGGGCAGGCAAGTAATGTCAGATATTAATATAAACATGAAATTTCTGGTGAAAGGTTCTCTTCAAGAGAACCTTTCACTGGTCCAACGATTGTTAGATAATGATATGTACCGTATATGTAGAGCGGCGCCCAGGGATAATAAGTGCAGGGAGATCCCTGGGCGCCGCTCTACACATACATGTCATTATCTAACAATCGTTGGACCAGTGAAAGGTCCTCTTTACTTCCGAGCCGGACTGGAGAAGCTGTCCTTCTCCAGCTTCACGGGCAGACTCCCTCTAGCTGAACCACCGTGCGCTGCATCCTGGCCAGCCGCTCCTGAAGGAGCCCCCGACGGAGGTCTGGGCAGGCAGGGAGAGCTGCAACACCCAATTTTTATTTGGTGTGCGTTGGAAGAGGGGTAGTCTTATACGGCGAGTATAGCTCAAACCCCATATTTTAACAGGAAAAGTAGGGGCTCGTCTTATATGCCGGAAAATACGGTAATTGAGTTTTTTTTTTTTTTTTGCAAACTTTTCCAGCCCTTGTACTAGGGAGAGATTTCTTGAAACTAGTACAAATGAAAAATGGAGCATTTGCCCATAATAACTAATCACATTGCACCTTTTATTTGACAAAGGGCAGCTGAAATATGAAATTTGGAATCTGGTTGGGCAACTACTGCTTTCCTTTGTACTGTTTATGATAAATCTCCCATCGGCTCTATCTGCTGTACCTGAACAAGAGACCAGCATGTAGCTATGCCTAGACACGTGTCACGTCTGTGGGTTAGCATATGCCCCCTTCAGCTACAAATATAAAAATGTATTTGGGTAAAAAAAAAAAAAAACTATCAGTCATGTGACTTCTGTTATCATTTTTACAGGCTCGCCTAAAGTTCCCTATTGATTATCCATATTCTCCTCCTGCCTTTCGATTCCTAACAAAAATGTGGCACCCAAACATCTATGAGGTAAGCATATGTAGATCTTACACTAGGGGCGAGAAATTGTGTTAAATTGTTTCCAGTATGAGTGCCAGATGCCCAGCGACTTGTTTAGATGTGCGTTTTCAAAAATTTACATGCAGAGATTTTTGTGTGATGGGAAAGGAAAGACATTGTTCTGGTAAGAAGATTACATTGACTACAGTTTACATCATGTACCTTTTCTTAACAGGTCAGAGAATACAAATTTTTTTTTTTTGTGAGGGTGCTTCTTTAAAGGGTGTTGCCCCCACAACTAACATGGTTGTTTCTGAGCCCGACCCCCATCACTTGAGGACTGCTTGAATGGAGCAATGGTTGACCATGTCTGGTTCCACGTCGGTTAAAGTCCCCATGACAGCCAAGTACAGTACTCCATTGTTTCTGTCCACCACATCGATAACATATACATGTAGGGAGCGTGCTCGAGCGCTGCTCCATTCAAAATTCTCCAGTGAATTTGAATGAGTGAGCTCAGAACCAGCCAGCAATCGGACATTTATTTCCTACCTTGTGTATAAATGAAAATCTTTCTGTTGTGGGCAAAAGCCCTTAAAGGGGTTGTCCCATCTGTACTTGGCTGAAATAGGAATGCTTTCATGGTGTGTGGGCATACACTGCAGCTGAGGCACCCTGGAAGGCCCTTCTGTAGGAAAAGCTTCCTCCTGTGGCACATAAGAGCTGAGCTGGACTGTTGTGTGTTTTTTTTTTGTTTTGTTTTTTGTTTTTTATTACAATAATTTCAGTGGAGCAATGTCATTACAAAGTGTATAACCCACATACAAGAAGGGAAAAAAAGATGTAATACACTTATTATATATCAAGGTATTATAGCACTACATTCACTTAAACCTTTACCCCCCCCCCCCCTCTCATGTTGGCTGTCATCACGTAGACCACTACAATTATAGTATGAAACACATTAAGTTTATCTCTATCCCGTCACACGTGCCTCTCTCCCCTTCCTTTCCATTTCCTTATAAATTTTAATTTGCCGCGAATACTGGATCCATTCATTTATTGAGGGTGGGGAGGCAGAGCCCCATTTTTTAACTATATTGACTCTGGCGACCATCAAGCCGCGCATCCACGTCCTTCTAACCAGGGGGGGGTATAACCTCTTCTGGATCAAAATGTCCCAACAGCACCATCGGGACATCAGGCTTATGCTGATGGGAGGCCTTCTTTTGTATAGCCTCAAGAACCTGTTCCCAAAACCTTTTCAATTTATTACATTCCCAAAGGACGTGTACAAAGTCCATTTCTAAGCAACCACATTTCGGACAGCAACACTCACGTTCCCTATTTCTAACAAATTTCGCTTGGGTCCTAGGCGTATAATAAAGTAGATGTATAATCCGTGATTTTGAGGAATTCCATCAGATTCCCATTCTCCCACAGAGGGGTAAACCAAAAAGCATGAGAAACTTTAAGAATGTTCTTAAGTTTAAGCCAAACCCTCTGAAGGGTCCAGGGAATCATTAGTGACTTCCTCAAACCCAAGTGACCAGATTCCAGAGAGATAAAAATATTCTCTATAGAGGTATCCATAACCCGTTAAAGATATTGTGCAAGTAGACTACCTTTAAATGTAAAACATCGTTGAAGTTGAGCACACAAAAAATAACCTTGAAAAAAGGAAGTGATAACCCACCCTCCAATTCAGACAGCCATAGATAGTTGTTTTATGCGCACCGCTTCCTTCCCCAGATTAGATCATTAACTAAAGCTTCCAATCTATAAAAGAAGATATCAGGAATCCAATCGGGGAAGCGCAAATCGGGTACATCACAATAGGCAGAATAATCATTTTTACTAAAGCTATACGCTCAGTCTGGGCTAGTACCAATTTCTGCCAAGCACAAATTTTAGATTTAACTTTATTTAACACCGAGCCAAATGTAAGCTCATAAAATCTATTTATTGGAACCCCGACCTTAACGCCCAAATAATCCAGGGTTGGACTGTTGGTTGCTACGGCCAACTTCTCCACTTTTACCATGTCTTTGGTATATTTCCTTGTGTCTTAAAGGGAGTTTGTAGCCAGGTTTATGCTGCCCTAGTGGAGGGTATAGCGTAAAATCTGGTTCTAACACTGGGTCAATATTTTTGTGTTGGTGCAGTAGTGTCCACAAAATCACTGTTTAGTAGCTGCAATGGGGGTCCTCTGAATGTAACTCGATATTCATGAGCTGTGGGTGAACTATGATCACTAGTTTCTGATTGACAACTTTATACTGTGCATAGGGAGAAAGCCACAGCTCATGCATTATCAAACACTCTGCTGTACATCACATTTAGAGGACTGCAGCTGATAAATAGCTATTTGCTTTGTTGCACTGGTTTATGACCTCAAAAGTATTGCTTTTCCATCTTTTCCTTTTGTGCTTCTTACAGAATGGAGATGTATGCATTTCCATCTTGCATCCCCCAGTAGATGACCCACAGAGTGGAGAACTTCCTTCTGAGAGGTGGAACCCAACACAGAACGTGCGGTAAGCCATTGTCTACAGGTTTAAAATCTAATGGTATCCCAGCATCTTGAAGGGGTTGTCTCTATTTCCACTCTGGCAGCCCCCCTGACTTGAGCATCTTATGCTCTGATGCACTCACCTTGCCCTGCCCTAAATCGCACAGGGCAAGAGATCTTTTGTTTTATAACACACTGCTGGGCGGAAGCTTCCGCCCAGCAGTGTGTTCGGTGACGTCACCGGCTCTGATGGGCGTGCTTTAATGCTGCCCTAGCCATTTTACTGGCTAGGGCAGCGCTAAGGCTCGCCCATCAGTGCCTGTGATGTCACTGGGCTTCCTGGCAGCCCCACGGAGAGCCTGGTTTGTCACTAGAACTCCGGAAAATGCCTTTTCAGGCAGGGCAAAGGAGGGCATCGGAGCATAAACTGCTCCGATGCTTCTATCAGGGGGGCTGCCTGGGTGAAAATGGAGGTTTATTCGGGTCCAGCTCTGAACCCGGACAACCCCTTTAATGAATATTTGACCTGTGAAAATGTTATGGTGTTTGTTTTTTTAAGTCATTTAAGTGGGATTTCCACATCTTGCAAACTATACATTATAAGACAAATGGCCAGATTATAGGGAAGGGCAAATGGGGCAATTGCTTAGGGGAACCACTTCCAAGATGAGCAATGCTAGCAGAATCAGTGTCTGGAAAGTTTTTAGGTGCATCTCCAACAGTATAAAAGGTCTAAAGCAGCACTTCTGCAAATGTTTTGGACATAGGATGCTAACCACACCAGCAATATTCTAGCAGAGCAATTCATATATTTTGAAAACTTACATTATGAGCAGCTGTGGCATGTGTTCCCAAGCTTGACCACCTTTCCAGAGATTGCTGTCCTGTGTAGGTAGGAGGTCAGTCTTCCCTATGTAGAAAACTTCCTGTGAACTTGTAGTATTACATCAAGTCTCTCCTAGCAGCTCTCAGGCACCTGTCTTCCCCACCTAATTCCGTTCTTCTTGTTTCTCTACGTGTTCCTTGTCTATAGAGTACTTTTGAAAATTGCATTATCTAAGAGTCCAAGAGTGCAGTGACATAGGAAAACCGTTAATTAGTTGCTGAGTTATAAAACTCGCGCTATCACTTTATATGATATCTAAGTGCTGTGTGCAGAATCCCCAGTGTATTTCAATGAGATGCACAAACAGGAGGCAGAGAGCAGTGTAAAGCTGCATCACATATGAATATGCTGGAGACTCTGACACAGGAGAGAGAGGCACTGTGCATAAAACAGTATATTGTTGAATATACTGGATATTCTGCAGTGTGCCTTGGGTGAGTTTTATCACTAAAAGATTTAAGTTCTATATCGCTGAGCTCTATATTACGTGCTGCCTTTTGGAAGACGGTATCATGATTTAACTTTGTAACATTGATTAGTTTAATTCTTGATAAGACATTCCCATATCGTACAAGGGAATATGGGAATGACCACACGGTCAGGTTTCCTGATGTAGTTATGGAAGCCAAAACCAGGAGTGGCCGTACCCTATGGATATCATGGCAGAGGGTGGTTCCCTAGCAGACTCAGAGCGCCTGTTATTCTCCATTTATTTTTATGAATGGGTTGTTTGAATACTTTTATCCTACAGCAGCCATCTTCCCCAATTTTTTTTTTTTTTTTTTTTTAGAAATCTGGAAGATCAGCTGATCACTCTGCCACAGATGATAAAAAATCTTGAAATGTATTACTCAAATTATTTTTTTAGTATATCTAGTACTCTGAAAGAAATATGGCTGTGGAAATGGGTGTACCCTGTTTTCCACAACATGCGAAATAGTCTATTTAATGTGTAGGAACTGCTTTTAACAATTTCCGAGTCTCCTAAGTTTAATACGGTAAATGTTTTGAATTCTGCATAGGACAATCCTCCTCAGTGTGATCTCCCTCCTGAATGAGCCAAACACATTTTCTCCAGCCAATGTGGATGCATCTGTCATGTACCGGAAATGGAAGGAAAGCAAGGGGCGTGATAGAGAGTACACTGATATTATACGGTAAGCATTTCTTCACATGCAGGGAACTTTATTCTGGTGACCTAAATGGATTCCTCACTCCAGCTCGGACTAATATACTATAATGGAGTTCTATTAATTATGCATGGATGTATTAACGCATATTCTTTTCCTGCAGTGTCCTTGAGGTATCACATGGAGTGGCTTTTTTACATTAATGATACCCATGGGACATGCTCAGTTGATAGATACTTCTCTAAAAACTCTTATGAATATGTTCTAGTAAAGGTCCACCTTGCAACCAATTTAAATGTGCAATCCCAAATTCCCAAAAAGTTGGGACACTGTAAAATGTAAGTAGAACAGAATACAATGATTTGCAAGTCTCATAGACCCACATTTTATTTACAGTAGATCATAAAACACATATCAGATGTCAAAATAGTGAGACACTTAAACCATTTCATGAAAGAAAAAAGTAACTCATTTAGAACTCTTGATAGCAGCAAAATATCTCAAAAGTTTGCACCGGGCAACAAAAGTCTAGAAAAGTGGTATTAATTTAAAAAAAAAAAAAAAAAACTGGAGGAGGAATTTTAGAACTAAGTGGCATGACTGGGTATAAAAAGCATGTTAGAGAGCAAAGATGAGCATAGATTAATAAATGTGCAAAAAACAAAACTGCATCTAAAAATTGTGGAGCAATTTCAGAAAAATTTTCCTGAATGTAAAATTGTAAAGACTTTGAATCCACCCTCTACAGTACATAATATCAAAAGAGTCAAAGAATCTGGAGAAAACCATGTGCGCAAGGGACGAGGTTATTGTTCAATGTGGTCAACGGGCCCTCATGCAAAAAGAAGCCATATGTCAACACCACCCAGAAATGCCACCATCTTCTCTGGGCTGAGGCAAAATAGTAAACTGTTCTGTGGTCAGATTAATCAAAATTTAAATTTCTGATTATGATAATCAGTTCTCACCTTTCCTGTATTCTCTCCTGTCCC